>CAKNXH010002152.1:13557-32072 GCA_932178445.1 Andricus quercusramuli | reverse complement strand
AACCAGCGGCTTTTGGCCGGGTTAATTATTATTGTTGTTTCACCTACTCAACAATAATTGCGACCCCTGACTTAAGGCCGGGTTAACTTTTAAAGTTAATTTAATAAATCCGTCTTAATTGTTAGTCTTAGAGATGTAAATAAAAAGGGGCTTCTTCTGGAGAAAAGACAAGATTCTATTTCCATTCACAAACTTTGTTTTTATTCAGTATTCCCTGGCTAAACTATTTGTACATACAGGTTTCTAATCCCTAGTCTAGCTTATAGAACTATGACCTCTAACCGTTCGAATGTGATTACACTAATTTTCTCACTAGAAAATAGTGCACCGGAAACTAAGCCTATAGAAATTGTCGATGCAAGCTGCACGTCGGGCAGTTGCTATCGCTACGCAGTGCTAAGCTACTAGATTACTATTAAAAAGAGGTGAAAGGCACACCGGGCCTTTTAAGTAGACAAAAATTAGACTAATTAGAAATGCTCGATTAAATGGGGTAACTAAGTAGACATACAAAACACAAAATACTAATTGAATAAGGTAAAGAAACACAATTAAAAATACTATTTCACATATCGTGAAATGAAGATACGTAAATTAAACAAGTAAACAATACACACACAAGATAAAGTTATAGGATTGAGCGACAGAGACGAGTCTCAATCTACAAATTAAAACTATTTTACGCAACATGTAAAAAGACTACAGTTTGTCCTTTATACCGAAAGAACAAACTGCACGTTTTCAAAATACGCTATCGTACTTTAAATTTGGTTTATACCGAATGGTTCAATGACCTAGACAGGTAATTGCTTTTCTTAAAAGCATCGACTCAGCTCGAAAGGACAGATGTATATAGTTTGATGCCGAGCCTCAAGCGATAAAACTTTGGATAATAACTCTAATAATTACCTTTGTATTATTAAAGGGATTATCCTCAATTTTGTTAATTCGGCATCAAAATATTGCACCTAACTTTATAACCTGTCGCTCAGGCCTCACGGTCCTCGAGAAGCGAGGGAGTCGCTCGGGCACGTTCGTGTCCCTTCGCAGCTGAGGAATGTCGCACGCAGGTAGTCCTCTATTGTTCTCAATTCGGGGCGGAAGTGAGAAAGCAAGCGTCTCTGAACGATGCTTGCTTTTCAGAGAGAATCTCTGAATTTATGGATTTATATTTTCCAAGATTTTAGCCCCGAAGTTTTTCAAATTTGAAGATTTGAAATAGCCTCAAACTAAACTGGCATTTGGAAATATGGACAGGGTCCCACGCTGCAACCAGGTTCTCTCTCGAAATCGCAAATGCTTGTAAAGGAGTATAAACCGATGCGTTCAAATGATACCCGATAATTTGGACAGTGTCCCCCGGTACAACCAGGTTCGCTCTCGAGAATGCGGGTGTAATTTGAATTCTTTAATCGACGCGCTTGATTGATACCTGATAATATGGACAGGTTCCCCCGGTACAACCAGGTTCGCTCTCGAAGATGCAGGTATAAATCAAGATGAATATTCCTCAATAGGAATTACGGTTAAACGCGCTTAGTTAATCCCTGATAATTTGGACAGGGTCCCCCGGTATAACCAGGTTCGCTCTCGAGAATGCAAGGATTAACTAAGATAAATTTTCGTACGAGAAACAAGAAATCACAAAATGAAACACAATTAAATCACAATAATGCACAAAACACAAATGGGGCACAAATCAGGCTCAAATGAGGCTCAGATATGGCAATCGCTCAGAGTCGCTTTGGATATCGCTTTGGCTAGCACAGCTAGGAACGCAGTCGAAAAATGCCTGAAATCCCCGGTTAGACCGAATATTTCAGGCAGGCAGTAGTGCAGCAATGAAAGGTTTCCCCTTCTGTCCGCACCACTAAAAGATTTCGACTCTATGATCTTTAGCTGTGGTAGGCAAAGATCAAAAATAGAGTGGCGTTTTTCGCCCGGGGCTCGCTTTTTATTCACTCTGCCCTCCCACGCTTACGTAAGATCGTTTGCGTGGGAGTTCTCGAGTTTGCGCTCTAGAGTTTCTCCTATGGGATGCTTCCCTTAGAAAATATCACAGGGGAGAAACTTCTATTGCCTATATTCAGGAACCCCTTGTAACTCGAGGGTTACAATATATATATATATAATAAAGAATATCCTAATAAGGAAATCAAACGATTTTGGGTTAAAAGTTTTATAAAAAGTTTGGCTTCTTATTAAGTGAAAAGTCTACTAGTATATTTTTGATGAATATTTCATCTTTATAGGATCAAAATTTTATCATTGTATAGAAGATTCAAATTTTGGTTAAAAAGCATCACTTTTTGGTTGAAAATTCAATAGTTAGAGTGCCATTTTCTTCCTTCTTGACTCAACAAATTTTAATTGTTGTTTAAAGTTCAACTAGAAATTTACTAGAAATCTAATCTTTTTTGGTTTGAAGTGCAAATGTCTGGTTGAAACTCAATCTGTTTCGGTGGACAACTAAATTTTTTTGATGAAAATTTATACTTTCGGTTTAAAAAAGCAACAATTTAGAATAAAATTCAACTGCTTGATCAAAGGCTGCAATACTTTTATAAACATTCATTTTTTCAGTTAAGGATTCATCATTCTAGTTAAAAATTAATTTCTTTGACAGAAAATAATTTTTTTTTAATTAAAATTAAAATTGTATATATAGTTGAAATATCAACTATTACATTTTTGTTGAAACGTCATCTTTTCAGGTTCAAACTTGAACTACTTTTTACTTTTTTAAATTCAATTTTATCAACTGAAAGTTTGACAAATTGGTTGAAAACTCAATTTTTTTATTCAAAATTAACTTTTTGTCGGAAAATCATTATTTTTGGATGTAAAATTCAAGTATTTTGTTGAGAATTTGTCTTTTTTCTTTGACTCAACTTTTTCTTTTATCAAAAATAAAAATCTTTTCTTATTAAAATTTTAACTATTCCATTTTTTGTTAAAAATTGATATTCTTTAGTTTGAAGATTCCTATATGTATTTTGATGAAAATTGGTTTTATTTGTTGCAAACTCGTCGTTATTGGTAAAACTCAATCTTCTTTTCTTGGAAATTTTTCTAGTGGACAATGTATAAAGAAAATTCAACTGAGGGTTTTAAAGTTTATTCAGTTAAATTTTCTATTGTTATTTGACCTTCTTTTTGGAATTCGCAGTACCTTCACGTAGTGAAAACTAGGGAGATTGTACACCAAAATAGAGAAATACATTCTTTTGAATAAACTAAATGTTGGTACTATATTGAATTCAATTTGACACGATTCAAATTTTTAACATTTTTAGTAAAAATATTGCATTTCCAATAGAATATATAAATTTTTAATCAAATAATTTAATCTATAACTAAAAAGGTGAATTTTCCGGCAAAAAGATTAATTTTCTACTGAAAAAGTCAATTTTTTATCAAAATACATGAATTTTTAACCCAATAGGTATATTTTCAACTAGAAAAGATTAATTTTCCACCAAAAATTGAACAGTACAATTCTCGGTTAAAAAGATTAATTTGCAGCCAAAAGGAGAAAAAAATTTCTATAAAACAGTAAAATCCTCAACCAGAATTGACTAATTTTAATCGAGGAGTTGCACTTTCAACCAAGAAACTGGAATAGTTGAACTTTTATTCAGAAAAGTTCATCTGCAACCAGAATAAAAACGAATTTTTAACAAAATAGTTACATTTTCAACCAAAAACATTAAGTTTTAACAGAAAAGTTCAAAGTTTAATCAAGCGGCTGGACTTCCACCTTAAAAACAGAATTTTTTAAATAAAAAGGTTGATTCTCAACTAAAATGATAAGTTTTTAACCAAAAAGTTAATTTAAAAAAAGCTAAAGTTAAAGTTAAAGTTAAATTTCCAGCCAGCAACCTAGCAACAAATTTTTCAATTCTAAATCAAAATCAGTTGAATTTAACAAAAGGAAGACGAATTTTCAACTAAATCATTGATTCAGCAACTAAAACGGATGACTCTTCAAGCAGACCATTGCATTTTTAACCAAAAAAAAAATGAAATTTCTACTAAAATGTTAAATTTTCAACCAAGAGAGATTCTCCGGTTCAGAAAAAAAATGTTGAGCAAATTGTTGTATTTTCTATAAAATAGTTGATTTTCTATCATACAGTTGAATTTCCTTTTAATAGTGGAATTTCTATAAAAACAAAATTTTTGAATTTTCACCAAAAAATATTAAATTTCTACTGAATAAGGAGGTGAATTTTTGACCACCAAACATTTTTCAGTCATTAAAAAAAAAATTCAACCTAATTCTTTGAATATTTTCCCAAAAAAGTCGATTTTATTCAAATTATAAAATTTTCAACCAGAAAAGGTCAAACTCTTTGTTTCTA
The DNA here is from genome assembly GCA_932178445.1 of Andricus quercusramuli. Lineage (NCBI taxonomy): Eukaryota > Metazoa > Arthropoda > Insecta > Hymenoptera > Cynipidae > Andricus > Andricus quercusramuli. The sequence goes on along the minus strand of CAKNXH010002152.1, from coordinate 27,708 downwards.
ACATTGTAGGTGTTTGCATATAGGAAGTGTGCTTTATACGGGCAAGTCGGTGCGGTCTTATTGACAAGAATAATTCGAGTTATAAAAGCAAAAGATTTTTGGCTTTTCGAAATTTTTCATTATAGAAAATGCTACCTGTCATTGTCATCACTTTAGGTTATTATTATTTTATTAGTATTCGCTGTCGTAATTATCCAGCTCTTCTACCATTTATTAGTAATAGAATTTCTAAGTATTTTGTTATATAAGCATATTCAAATGAGGTGACCAACCATTGTAAGGATTAACCTTCTTCTAATTTTTGCATTTCAAAGCAATATTACCCGTAAATACGTTAGGTTGGTGGATCTAATATAGTGTATGTATAACGTTTCACAGTAATGTCTTCTCATTGTTTTCATAAAGATGACAATTTTACGCAACCGAATTCTTTCATTGAATATTCAATTTGTCATGTTCCGCATTGTTGGAATGTTTCTCCCGATTTAAATAAGGAAACTCCTAATTAGCAAGGTTTTTTCTTCTTCAACTCTTTCCAATATGTTTCCCATGCCTCAACAGTAAACATAATGATCTCCATCGCTCATCGTTTCATACTTCTTTAAAATTAATATATGAATAGTTGCCAAATAGTTTTGAAATTTGGACTATGATTTTTTTCAATTGAACTTTTGAAGACCGTCTCGAGTATATTTTTCAACTAGTTGACACACATAATAGAAAGAAAACACAAATTTTAAAAATCTAAAATCATATTTGTAGTGTATATACGGAGGTTTAATACAGAATTATTCGAGAGAGACTTCTTTCGTGAAGAATTAACTGAACTAGTTTCAAAAGAACGCTTTTCAATTTATTTTAACATCAACGTATTTTCAGGTTATTATAAAGAATTACCTTCGTTTGAAGCGTTAAGTTTGAACATTGGAAAACTCATTGTTCTTTATTCGAAGTTCAGCACTTTGCCTTCAAAAAAGTTACCTTTAAAAGCACATTTTGGAAAGATATTCATTTTCGCGACGACTGGATGCAGCCTGCAGCATTTGAAAGCAAATTGTAAGAATAAATTAGTTCTACAACATTTAATGGACGTTATCCAGATTCTTATCTGCTTATATGATCACTTAATAGTGGCTAATACCTCTTTTTTCAATGCAGTTGAATAAAACTGTACACACTGGTAATATTAATTCCTAATTTTTTTCATATAACACTTATGCAAATTTTCTTCTTATTGATTTATTGAATGGCATTTGAATTTTCAAGCTGCTCAAGAAAATTCTGGTGAAGCTTTTCTTGCCAATAACAGAAAACTGAAATTCTCAAATATTTTTTTAAATGTCTAGGCAGATTGTCCCTTTCGCAAAAGTTTTATAGCACTTTTTCTTTGAAACTAAAAACCGATCTCTGTGAGTTTGCGAGCCAGTTGAAGAAATCGTGCAATGATAATGCAATCGAGGAAGTAATGGGAACCGAGACTGTAAGTGACTATTGGAAAAAACAGACTGTTAAACAACTTTAGAGAAGCTGAATAGGCAATAGAAATTTTTATCTAATTTTTTAAGCAACTTTTGTTCAAACATTCAATTTTATTACTGAAATATAGGATGCTAGTAGAAATGTTTTACTTTTCATCGGCTATTTGTCGACGTACTAACTTGGTTCTTTCAACGTACTCAAGTGTTAATAACAAATCTATACATTTTTCGGGACATTTCAATAAAAATCAACAGTTATTATTGTTATGAACAATTTTTCAACAACTATTCATTATCTCCTGTATTCATAAACTTAAAATTTCACTCTTCACCGAGAAATTACCAGCCAATCATTTATCTATGATTCTTAGCTATCAATCAATGTCAATTGATAAATGCTTAAGCAAAATTAAAAAAAAAAAATCTTTTTTCGGCTATTTTCCACCATTTAAACTTTATCCTTTTGACGTAATCAACTTTTCATAACTAAGTTTTAGACTTTTTTTGACACTTGGGTAACGATAAAGTATTATTATTATTACACTGTAAAAAAAGTATCATTTCAAGACTAGTTTTCGGTACTGAACCAGTCCTCCAAACAGATATTCTCAAGTGGTTCCATTCTAATGCCACTTTATTTAAATGCCGCTAAATGATGTTTTAGTATAACTTTTTTGGATCAAAACAGGACTGAAGTGATAATCAAATTTCAATGACGTAACGTAGCACATGGGAACGTCAAACGTCCGTGAACTGTCACTGTAACTTTGTTCGTGTTGCCTTGTCGTTTATATGGCTTTTGTTATGAGGAGTCGTTACAAACTTTTGAAAGCGTAACAATAAAACGATTCATAATAAATTTAAATTTAAAATTTAGAATTTGAAATTTAAAGATTTTTCGGGTTTCAATCGTGTGCGAAACTATGAATCCTTTACAAACTTCCCCTCTAATCTCACACCTTCAATAGAACACTGTCTCACTAATACCTATTTCTCTTTCAATAATAAATTCTACGAACAAACCTCAGGAGCAGCAATTGGATCTTCAGTCTCACCTGTAATAGCCAAAATTTTTATGGAAAATCTAGAAACTAAAATCTTTAACAAATCAAAGCTTAAACCGGAATTTTTGTGCCGTTACGTTGACGACACTTTCGTCATCTGGAGACACGGACTAGACGAACTAAACAAATTTTTCGATTTCGCCAATCAAATACACCCTAATATCAAGTTCACTATGGAAATTGAACAAAACGGAAAATTACCCTTCTTGGACGTACTTGTTTATAAAAGATCCGATAACACATTAGGACAAAAACAAACGGTCATCAATTCCCTTGTATACAGAGCTGTCTCCATAACAGATAAAGATAACTTACAAAAGGAAATACAAAATGTTAAACAAATCCTAATACAAAAAGATTACACAAACAAACAAATTAATAAAGCAATAAGAAAATACACTCAAAAAAACAAGTCAACACAACCTACTGAAGAAAAAGAGAGAAAAACAACCACCATCCTACCCTACATTCAAGGTATCACGGAACAAATAGGAAGAATTCTCAACAAACACAACATCCAAACTATATTTAAACCACCTGCAAAAATAGCACAACTTCTAAACAACCCTGAAGATAAAAAGGAACCTTTCAGTGATCCGGGAGTTTATCAAATCCCTTGTTCTTGTGGTAAAGTCTATATTGGAGAAACCGGGAGGGCGGTAAGTCAACGTGTAAAGGAACATGAGAGTAAAGTTAGGCTAAAATATTTCACACAATCAGCAGTAGCTGAGCATCATATCGAAACAGGACATAGTATTTTATTTGACAAAACAACCGTCATCGCCAAAACGTCCAATAAATTTCCAAGAAAACATAGAGAAGCAATCGAAATATTGAAACACCCTAATAACATCAATACGGACAATGGATATAATACCAATCCGATTTGGCTTTCCGTCCTCCCGGGTTTTTTTAAAAAAGACTTGATTGGCCAATCAAGACTAGCCAGTCCCCACCATGGGCGCTCTGGCCAATCACAGGCATCGTATAGAATACATATATAAGAACAACATAACCTGAAACTTCAGTTTCAGGTCAGCCCTGAAGAAGTGGACTGCAATGTTCACGAAACGTCGGCAACATTCATAGTTTCGCACACGATTGAAACCCGAAAAATCTTTAAATTTTAAATTCTAAAATTTAAATTCAAATTTATTATAATGAATCATCGTGAAAGTATCAAATCTATTATTAATAAAACGATTTCTTCACACAATTATTGTGAAGATGGCGCTGTGGTGTTTTCTAATGGGGTTTTTATGTTTATTTATCACACTAATTATGCCGAAAGTGTATCGATCCGGGATGGAAATCAGGTTACAAAAGTGATCTCAGATAACCTGAATGTGTAAAAATTAATATTTTCGTCGTTCCGGAAGACCCAGCTATTAAAACTTCATGGCAAAAAGGTTTAATTCGGAAAATTTTTATGGCGAAAACTGGCCAGTTCGTTTGCAGTGAACATATTTTAAAGGAAGATATTCTCCACGAGAAAATCCTAAAAAGACCCGATGGCACTTTTTTGAAAAAGGTTAGTGATTACGTATTTACTATAAAACTGAAATCAAAATTCAAAGATAAAACAAAAGTAAATTCTTTTCTATTCAATAAACTGTATTTATCAGGTATTCTCACTTACTACTCGTTTAAAATAAGTAACATTTATTTCAGATTTTGGTCGCATGAATTTTTAAAGAAGAAAAATGGAGGTCAGTATCATACATTTTGTAGCCTTCTAATTTAATAAAAATATTCACTCGACTTAGGTTACGTTATTCAACATACCGAAATTTTAACGAAATTTTTTAATCACGCGTATTTTGAAAAAAAATAGTGTATTCAAATCCTTGTGCACCTGATATAAATATTAAAAGGCAGACAGGTAAAATATCAAGATATAACAATTTCGTTTTAAATTTTGTTCCAATCTGTCAAAACGTAACGGAAAGTAAACAAAAGATTCGGTACTTTTTGGATAACGTAACGTAACGGAACGATAGTTTTGGACCGATCCCTGATTTTGGAAATTCAGAAGAATTCCAAGGAATTAAAAATATGCATGATAAATTCATGAGAATTCAGGTTGAATTTGAAAAAAATAATTCCAAATCTCTTCAAATCTGAAAAACCCTACGAAACACCTCACCTCTTTTGAATAAATTCTTTAAAATTCACTAAATTTACCGACCTGTATAACTTTTATAAGTGAACTAAATCGAAAAATATTTTCTTAATTACCAATATGATAATAAATTATGTATGTTATTCAGAGGTTATGTTTTTTTGAACCAGTTACTCAAAAATGTTACTTCAGATGATGCTTTATTTGAGCTTTAGTCTTTCGAATGGCACTTCCATTAATTTGTCACGCCAATCTCTTCTCGTCTACCGGGTATTTCGAATTTCAGGCCTTAACCCTACCTCCCCGAGGCAGATGTGATTTGAACGCCTAGACATCTAGACAAACTTTTGTAACTTTTACAATTGAAAAATTAGTTCTATGCAGTCATACACTATTTCCAATTTGAACGTTGTCTTATATTCAAATGAATGGATAATATTTATTAGTATTTATTAATTACATATTTATTCACCAGTTTCCTTTTTTTAAAATAATGCCATCTTTCTCTTCTTTCCTATTTTCTCTATCACATTTCAAAACTGGAAGAAAATTTAAACAATGGAGAATTCTCATGAACCTGAAGTTACAAGCAATCAAAATAATACTCCCTGTGCATTATTTTCGTTCTCTAGTACATAGGTACCAATTTTCAATCTGAAGTTAGCAAAGTAAAATAGCTCGAACGATGGCATCAAAACAAGACGATTTTGTATTATGAAAGGACGCTAAAAAAGTGATGCTCAATTAAATTGGAACCATAGTTTTTATAGCGTATTAACAATGTTATACAGAAATTTGTTTCGTCTCATGCATTTTTATTCTACTAATGCCGTTTCTCTTGTGAAACCTACTAACAATTCCGTAGCAAGGACTTATGTTAACATAGTTTCGCATCTTGGACAAGACATCAAGTGCTTATTTTTTATGAAGAAAATTAATTAGCATGTACATTATCTGGCTATTTTTGATATATAAACTTTGTTTCTTATTGCGTAATCATTTCTTATTTACGAATGTTTATCATGCCTTCGATATTTGGATAAATATCAAGTACTGCTATTGTTATTAGCAAATTCGTGAAAAGTGGAATTTTGTTTTGAGTGCTTGAGACAAGACAAATTTGTTCTTAGCATTCTCAGTAACAACAATAATAGTGAATCGTTATCCACTTGTCTCGAAAAACTGGAAAATTCATTATTGACAGTTTATCGTGTTAGAAGATGAAGTGTAAATCTTGGAAAATAACTGAATAATGCATTTGTGTAAAAATCTAAGCTTTTACATTAAATGAGGCTTTGAAAAAAAATGTTCCCGAGAAGGGAAATTTGGGTTTTTTCTTAAGTTTCCCCCTGATGAATGCAAAATTAGATAAAGTAACTTTTTATTTAGGAACATATATCTCTATTTCTATATGCAGGTAATACGTGAGTTTTAACTAGCATAAGATTCTATGAATCAAACATTGTCGTTTTCCTATTAATAATCCCCAATAAGGAGACCTGAATTGGTCTGGAGAAAGAATAAAGAAAGAGTGAGAGGTTGGGTTTGGTTTACTTTTTCTCCCCCTTGTTTCCTGTGCTACGCATTAGTCACTAATAAGCCAAAGAGAAGATTGTTTTTGCAAGTTTATTCTTGAATTGTGAATCTTTTGGTCTGATTTCTTCGCATTGAATAATTCAAAAGAAATTAGATTTCATTTCGCTCTTGAATAAAATTTTTAGATAACACTACACTTGCGATTCGTTTCAATCTGCAGAGTTTGCTTATGTATCTTTCAAGAGTTCTTCTAATTGACGCCAAATAATTGTTCACTCAATTTCTTCAAAGAAATCCTTCTACTTATATTTTGCTACAAAGAATGTTTTAAAAATTAGCAATCTTAGAAATTTATAAATTTCTTGATTGTTTCTTTTCCTGTTGGGAAAACGTAATAATCTAAATAGATTGGCACTAAAAGATCCCCGAAGTACCTTTTGTTTGAAAAATGAAAGAAGTTTCCTGATTACGAATATCTTCGTTATACTTTCGAAATCCTGGTCCGTTTTTCTTTGATTTTTTTGTACAATATCGTTATATATCAATAAAAAAAATTTATAAAACCACTTTCATCATCTCTGAGCAAAAACAGAACATTTTTGCTTCTTGCACTTTTTATGAAAGCTAAATTGTTTGCAATTTACAGCGTTACAAACAAAGATTTTTCAACAAAATTGACATATTTGCACAGTGGTTCCTCAAAATATATTCGTTAGAAAAATGTGACATTTCTACATCTACAAAGCAAGATATTTGTGGCGGAAATAAGCTCTCCAAATTTCATAATTTTTTCTGCAACCGTCGTCAAGTTATCGTGTTCACAAAAAAGTGTGACACCAACAGACACAGATACAGAAGCACAATTGCTTAGAAGATTCTGTTAGACATATTCAAATTCAAAAACGTTTGAGTGACATCATGATTTTTGTTTTATTTTCGTTAATTTTGAGGCTCATGCTCTTCATGCTTGTATTTAGTTTACTCAGCATTCTTTGCAAGTTTTCGATTGATTCTACCATAACAACCTTGTCATCTGCGGAAGCTAACCCACGTACCGTCAATGTCACAAGATCTACACCTTTTTCGTCGAAGGAGGCCATTCCTAGAAAATTATCCTTGAATATGATGAATAGCCTGATTTTTAAAAGATTTTTTTTTTCTGAACCACTAACTTATCCGAAAATGACGCACATAAATGAAGGACCTCAAATACGAGACTGAAAATTCCTATTTTGACAAAATTAATAACTCGAGTAGTTGAGGCATTTCCTAATTCAGAAGTTGAAAGCAACTGACTGCTTGATGCAAATACATAAAATTACTTAGGGCTGTATATAATACTTCAAATAAATGTTATGAAAGTGGGAAACGCGAAATATTGTAGTTTAAACCGTTTGCAATACATTGCGTTACAAACAAATAAGTTTTCAACAAAATGCAAATATTTGCCCAGTTATACCACAGAATCTATTGCTCAGTACAATTTAAAACTTTTACATTATCTATATATAGATTAGTTCTCTTGAAGGCAAAAAGAAATCTTCAGATCGAATAGAAACTTTTCTTCGCAATATTAAAAAATCATCCAGAACGAACCAGTGTCATAATTCTCCCTGAAACTGTTGTCAAACCTGTACTTGCTATTAATAAACTAGTTTCTTCTTCATAAACTCTCTTTGCCCATTGACAGAAGATGAAACATTTCTTCTTTCGTTACATTGTCTAGTACGACAAGCCATCATTTATTCACAGGCTTTTAGGCAATACACTTTTTTATAAATCGCAGTTCCCTTGAATACTTTCAATTTTTCTACGGTAAACTAGAAAAATGTAGAACCATGAAAAAAACTTGTAAATTGCAACAGAATTATGTTGAAAAGAGGGGCACGAGGGCACTGAATACGCGCAATTAATTGGCAGCCCATTGATCCATTGTATATGACCACAGGTCTTCTCTTTCTTAGATATGTACAAACAATCAGCAGACAATACTTTGACAGGAGCAGCAGACTAGGTCTCGTCAACCATTTCTTGGTATGGCCTTCTTATTGTTTTAATAGCGATAAAAATGCTAAACCAATTCGTCATCAGATTTAACTTTTTTATTCTTCACGCTTTCCATGTTTGTAACTTCAAAAAGTTATTATATATAGTCCTAAATAATTGTCTATTTTTCTGTTTAGCAATTAGTTGTTTTTTACTGTTGAATTTGGCAATATCTTGAAAATCATTTTACCAATTTTGATTTAGAGAAACCTCGAAGTATCTTGCAGATGGAAAAACTATAGAATGAAAATAACCTTTTTCCGGCACTCGAGTTCATACGTGCTCGAGTCACTGCTTATTCAAGGCAAATATTTTTTACGAAGCTTTCATAATAATTTAAAGTTTCATGGAAGATAAGGAAAATACACAACCGATAAAAATATATAAATCGCAAACAGAACTCTGCTGAAGTGTAGCACATGAGGACCCTAGTTATACATATATTATTATTATTACTATACCACTAAGCCATTCCCTTCCAGAGGTGCCTTACCACCTAAAAGTCTGAATAAACAAATTCTTCCGTCACACGCTGATGTTTTCCTACACTGCCAGCATGTTAGATATTCTTTAGCCTTGGCTTTGTCCAAAGGTCTCTCGCACGAGAATTATACAACTTATCGAAACTCTTCACGATAAGTATTACTACATCCGTAACAAGTTAAACAGGGACAACAAATACCTGGAAACACAAAAAGAGTACACACAATACATTTCGGACTTTTAAATCAAGTTTTTTAACAGTCAGAAATATATTATGTGTGCTCTTTTTGTGTTCCCACGTATTTTTTGTCCATGTTTAACGTTTTACGGGTATAGTAATACTTATCATCCAGAGTTTCGACACGTTGTATAATTCTCGTGCGAGAGACCTTCGGCAAAGATGCCTCAGTGTAAATGGACTCTATATCATCAGCAACGACATTAGCTACTGCAGAGAAGCTGACATGCTGTTTTGGACTGGCCGAAGCCAGGGCTAAAGAATATGGAACATGCTGACAGTGTAGGAAAACATCAGCATGTGACGGAAGAATCTGTTTGTTCAGACTTTTAAGCAGTCCAAATAAAGGACAATGAAATTTTTGACTGAGCGTCCTCGACGTCATTTTCAATCAAACTCCTTCTCTAATCAACTCTAAAATGCACAGTAGAACACTAACATTCGACACGTCTCGACTTGTCTGGTTGGCAAGTTGCGCGCAGCGGAAACGCGAATTCCTAGAACCGACTGCCGCCCACCCAGCTTGGCCATTGATCAACCCTCGCTGAGGCTCACCTCCCCCTTCCCATCCCATCATATTGCGGCTGATGTATATTTACGTAATACTGTTCTAAATATGATATATCTTAACGCTTTGAACGCCTTAGCTGATCGGACCAGCACACTTCACACGAGGAAAATAAGGACCCTAAAATAGCCCCTTTTTACGATATTTGCCCCTCCCCTCACCCTTATAGAAGAGGGGGAAGAGAAGGGGAATGTTTTTTTAGTCGGAGTATGTTGAGAAGAGGTCACATGCCGATTTTGAATGAAATTCGAATGCTATAACCTACTAAGAAAAAATCCCAAAACGTGTTCAATTTTTGACGATTTTTCGAAGCTTTGACGCGATGTGCGACCGGAAGATTATGGTCCGATTTGAAAAAAAGAAAATGTATTGCAATCAGGGCGACAAGTAGCAACTTTTTCGCGCTATCACGATTTGATTAGAAAACTTTCGTTTAATTAGGCTCACCCTATTGTACAATATCTCGCTCCACTGAACTAGCTATATGAAGCCCTCAGAGAAAAAATGTGACACAGAAAGTTTGGGGGAAAAACAGTAAAGAAAAAGTTTCGAAGAAAAAATGTAACCGACAAAGTTCGGAAGAAAAAAGGTAAACAGAATCGCGAGGTGAAAATGTTTCTCAGAAATATCCGAGTTAAAACGTTAGAGAAAATGTTGAGGGGAAATATGTAGTAAAAAATCTTGTGAGGAAAAGCGATATATATAAAACTCCAGGAAAAAGTTTTCTTCTGGAGTACCAGAGGAGAAACGTTAATCCAGCAATTCAATTTTTTTTTGTGACTATTATGAGTTTATCATGAAAACTCTTTTCGAAAAAACAACAAGAACGTCAATATGATCAGGTCCATTAAGCTAGCACCTCTACAAACGAATTTTGGGATTTTTCATAGCTCAGAATTTTGGGCTTTTTGAGGGATTTCTCTGAGCCCCAATCAACATTTTCGGGCTACTTTCACTTTTTTTCAAACAATCAATTTTCTTGTGAAGGTGCTAGCTTACGTTCATCTAGCACCTCCACTTCCTAAAGCCACAAAATAATAAAAATGCAATTCGACCAGAATCTCAGGCTTTTTTTGGGATCTTGAAATCCGCAGAAAAATTATTTTTCCAAAGCAATCCTTTTCTTGAGCTCCTCGAAAATACCCATTTCGATTCTTGGGTTTCAACGCTTGACGTTAAAAATCAACCCCTTGGTACCACGCAGACACGACTTTGTCTAAAAATAATGTTTTCGAGAATTGTAAAGTGTCAATGGACTCTGACTTTTCCGCTTCTCCGAAATACCCACTCCGATTTTTGAGCTACGACCCTGCAAGTTAAAAATAAATTTAAATGAAAAAATTCAAATAAAAAAAAATGGAAAAAATTGTACTAAAATTTGATAGAAAATATGAAATAATTGAAATCTCTTAAGGTCTGTAACCTCCCTGTGGTAGACCATGGTAACTGCAATTATATTATATTTTGTAGGCTAATGACAGTAGTAATGCATTCGAGACGATTCCGAGGAAATTCGAGATTCTCTCAGAACATATTCAGGTGAACTCAAAACTTCATGAAGATCGAGAATCTCAAATAAAAAGTTTCTCCATGAAGTTTTGTGTTCACCTGAACATGTTCGAAGAAAATCTAGAATGTTCTCGAAATTGTCTCGAATGCATCACTGAATGAGAGGCACATTCATAAAATCATGAACGATTTCTTTCAAATCACTATTTCGAAAACATCTATACTTCTACTATCTAGATGGATTAATAATTACATATCAAGGAAATAACAAATGAAAAAAATGTTTGTCCTCTTTTCGTGGATTCTGCGGCCAGAAGTCGAAAAACACATTGAAATCTACAAAAATAAAATCTGAGGACACCTATATATGCTTTATGAGGGCGCTGATTTCAAGTTTGACGTCAGAATCAGAATAAAATTGGCGGATCCAATGTGGTGGACTATTATTTCCAAAAATCATTGATTTACAAGAAACGTGGTATCTAGGGGTTTTCGATGATTCAAAATCTGACGTCAGACGTCCGAAAAACGAAATGGCTGATCCAATATATAATTTTTAGAGATACTCGTCCGACATGTTGGAACTGCTATTTTGTTTTTTGAAATTCTGATGTCAGACTCGGAACCAGCGCCCTCGAAAACCCTTAGATACCACGTTTGTAGTAGATTCAATCATTATTTTAAATGCTTGTCCTCCATATTGGATCCGCCATATTGAATTTGTAATTTTTGACATGAAATTTGAAATGAGCGTCCCCAAAAACCCTTTTATACTGAGTTTTAGATGAACTCGACATAAAATCGAATTTTGGTCACTAATTATTGTTTCTGGCCCACTGTGCCTTTTACCAAACAGATATGACTGTCAAAAAATAATCTTCTTGAGAATTTCATAGTGCGGATAGAGTCTCTGATCTTTGGGCTCCTCGGAAAAAGCCACTTTCATTTTCGGGCTTCAACCCTCAACGGTCAAAATTAACCCCATGTACCAAGCAGACATGACTTTGACAAAAATAATTTTTCTGAGTATTTTACAGTGTGGATGAAGTATCTGATTTCCGGGCATCCGAGAATACCCACGCCTAAAAATCGGAGGCTCTTGTCACCTTGTTAAATTCTCGTAAAGATTATTTCTTAATAATGTCATATTCATGTGGTACAACGAAGTTGATTTCCAGTGTGAAGGGTTGGATTCCAAAAATCAGAGTGGCCTTTTTCGAGGAGCTCAAAAATCAGATACTTCATCCACTCTGTAAAATTTTTGAAAACATTACTTTTTGACAAAGACGTATGTATCTACGTGGCACAAAGGGTTTGAATTTCAACGATAAGGGTTGGATCCCGAAAATCGGAGTGGTTATTTCCGAGGAGTCCAAAAATCAGACACTATAGCCGCATTGTGAAATTCTCAAAAAGATTATTTTTTCACAATTTCATATCTGTATGCTATAAAGGGGTATCGGTATTTCCAAGAAGATCGAAAATTAGCGACTCTAGCCACACTGTGAAATTGTCAAAAAGATTATTTTCTGACAAAGTCCTATCTGCATGGTACCAAGGGGTTGATCTTTAACGTTAAAGGCTGGAGCCTAATCATCGGAGGGGGTAATTTCAAGAAGCCCAAAAATCAAAGACTCTATCTACACTGTCGAATTCTCGCATTATTTTATGACAGTCATATCTGCGTGGTACCAATGGGTTGATTTTGAACGTTAGGCTTGAAGTCCAAGAATCGGAATGGGTATTTTCGAGGAGCCGAAAAATCAGAGGCTCTATCCACGCTGTAAAATTTTTAAAAATATAATTTTTCGACAAAGTCATATCTGGCTGGGAGAAAGGGGTTGGTTTTTAACGGTAAGGTTTGAAGCCCCTGAGTACCAATTTTTAAAAACGTTCACCAAATTTTTTCATTTGTGTAAATTCGTTGGCCTTGCGTGGCTTGTTTGGAATTGACACGTGTCGAGCGATTCTACTTCTCGAATGACTAATATTTGTAAGAACAGTAAACAGATTTTTTTGATGAGGAACAAACGCCATTTCAATGCCTAAATGTCGTAATACTATTTGTTAATATCACTTGGAGGCTAGTATATATACAAGTACCACCAGTTCAAGACCTTGTCAGTCCGAGTTCCCAGAAATATTCCACAAATTAGCTTCTGTTACCCTGAAGATGAAAATCTTTACTCTTATTGTTCTGCTCTTCATGTACATTATGTGTCTCAATTCTGTTCGTAAGTAAAATATAATATGAACTAAATCAATCATACCTTAGAATATTTTACATCCAGATATCGACTGTATTCAAAAATTCCCATTTTTATCTGAAAGATTTGAAACATATGTCAATTACCATTTTAAATATTTCGCCAAAATTTTGGTTCGATGTGCAAGAAAACTTTTAATCCTACAATTTTAAAACTGAATTAGACCACATTTTTAGATACGGAGACGGAAATTGATAAATGTGAAGTAGAATGTTTGTAACATATGTTCGCACGATTTTCAGTTTTTGGGTACACGCAGAGGTTGAATATGAAGTCTTTTAACCTATTTTGGAAGAAATTACAGTTCACGCTATGTAATAAAGATTTCGTAATGATTATTACAGCTTGAACTGAAATTTTCCCCAACATATGTTACAAATACCAATATCCACGTGTACTCCTACTTTTGAAACTCTGAATAAATAATCAGAACTAATAAGGTGTACGGCAACATATATTCGAAAAATTTATCTTCACAATCTATTCTCTTTCGTCTTTGCTTATAGAACTTCACAGAAAAAAGTAAGTGTAATCTTTACACGCATTTCGGGGTAAAGATTACCTGCAACAAAAATTACCCCATGTGGGTAAACTTTACCCGCACATCTCGGGTATTCTTCTGTTTTTACCTACGTTTGGGGAGTAATTCTCTATGTTTACGTTGGAGGCCTTGTAACCTGGTCCCCGAAGAAAGTTCCTCGAGAACACGAGATGGAACCAATGCACCAGGTGTAAAAAACGCATTTTCTCCGGGGAAGTCTGGGTTTCACAGTACTTTAGGGTGCCTGTAGTGGGGTGCTCAAGGACACGAGATTGAACCAATACCCCAGGTGTTAAAAA
>CAKNXH010002152.1:0-13547 GCA_932178445.1 Andricus quercusramuli | reverse complement strand
GGGTGCTCAAGGACACGAGATTGAACCAATACCCCAGGTGTTAAAAAGACATCTTCTCCGGGGAAATCTGGGTTTTACAGCACTTCAGGGTCCCTGAAGTAAGTTCCTTGAGGACACAAGATTGAACCAATGCACCAGGTGTAAAAAACGCAGCTTTTCCGGGGAAGTCTGGGTTTAACAGTACTTCAAGGTGCCTGTAGTGGGGTCCTCAAGGACACGAGATTGAACCAATACCCCTGGTGTTAAAAATACATCTTCTCCGTGGAAGCCTAATGTTTTACAGTACTTTAGGGTCCCTAGAGTAAGTTCCTCGAAGACACGAAGTTGAACCAATGCTCCAGGTGTGAAAAACACATCTTCTTCGGGGAAATCTAATTTTTTACAGTAGTTCAGGGTCCCTGAAGTAAGTTTTTCGGAGACATGAGATTGAAAGAATCGACCACGTGTAAAGAACATATCTTCTCCGGGGAAGTCTGGGTTTCCCAGTACTTCAGGGTTCCTGCAGTCAGTTCCACGAAGGCAAAAGATTAAACCAATGCCCCAGGTGTAAAAAACGCATCTTCTCGGGGGTAATCTGATTTTATACAGTACTTTAGGGTCCCTGGAGTAAGTTCCTTTACGACGCAAGTTCCAAATATTGCCCTAGGTGTGAAAAACACATCTTCTCGTGGAAATTCTGGCTTTGACAGAACTTTAGGGGACTTAGAATGGGTTCCTCGATGACACAAGATCCAGCCAATGCTCCATGTGTGAAAAACGCATCTTTTTCGGGAAAGTCTAGTTTTCACAGTGCTTCATGATGCGTGGAGTGGGTTTCTTGGCGACAGAAGATTTAACCAATGCCCCAGGTGTGAGAAGCGCATCTTCTTCGGGGAAGTCTCGTTCAATCTCGTGTCCTTGAGGAACTTACTTCAGGGACCTTGAAGTGCTGTAAAAAGCAGACATTCCGGGGAAGATGTATTTTTTACACCTGGGGCATTGTTTCAATCTCGTGTCTCCAAGGAACTTACTCCAGAGACCCTGAAGTACTGGAAAATCAAGAACTCCTAAGAGAAGATGTGCTTAAAACACCTGGGGAATTGGTTCAATCTCGTGACCTTGAGGATCCCACTCCAGGCACCCTAAGGTACTGTAAAACCTAGGCTTTCCAGGAGAAGATTTGTTTTTTACACCTGGTGCATTGGTTCAATCTCTTGTCTTCGAGGAACTTACTCCAAGGACCCTAAAGTACTATAAAATATCAGACTTCCCCAGAGAAGATGTATTTCTTACACCAGGTGCATTGGTTCAATCTCGTTTCATCGAGAAACTTACTCCAGGGATCCTAAAGTACTATGAAACCCAGACTTCCCCGGAGAAGATGTGTTTCTTACACCTGGGGCTTTGGTTCAATCTCGTGTCCTTGAGGAACCCACTCTAAGCACCTTAATGCACTGAAATGGAAGCTTTTAATGGATCCCCTAGGGCTTTACATTTTTCTTGTATCTCTTCCCTATTCCATTACACACCCCCCACACACTTACTTGGTGGTAGGAGGGGGACCTACAGTTCAAGATGCGTTCCGAACCACCAAGAGCAACAGCATAAGTACTTAGAGAACCTTTTTCTCTAAAGGTACCTGTCCCACGACTCCCTGGAGATGAATGCTAGGCAAGCGTTTACCGCATGGGCCACCGAGGCTCTTCCAGAGTGCGAGGCGGGAATCGAACCCGCAAGCCGATGGAGTGGGTCCAAAGCCAGAGAAGATGTGTTTCTTATACCTGGTGAATGGTTTAATCTCGTGTCCTCGAGGAACCCACAGTAGGTGCAAGGTTTTGACATGAGTTGCATAATTTTCTCGAAGAGGATGTTGTTTGCATACCTGGTGCAAGGTTGTGAGGTCCGGAGTGTGATTACCGCGAGCGGAGTTCATTAGCGGAAGTCAAACTTATCCCAAAATTAGATTGTATAAATGTCGGTAGAATTTCCGTATGGAATTTCCACTCGCCTTTTCACTTGTAAGGAGTAATACGTTAGGTTGTTGCAAGAAGCAATGACAGTTACTTGTAACTTACGGTAATATTCTCTGTTTACCCATCAGAGCAGGTAATAGCAGACAGATTGCTCCCACCATAGGTAATATTTATATTCTACCTACAGCAGCGAGTAAAAATACGAAATTACCTGCAGCAAAATTTACTCCTAGTTCTTTCTGTGTTACTTTTCATTATATTGCATTGTTGCATATCGCACTACTGCACACACGGCCGGAAGAACTGTTATCAAAAGTTAGCAGTAAATTACCATACATTTTCATAAATTTCCGTGAGTGACTATATATTTCCGGACATTTTTGGGAATTTTCACAAATTTTATTAACTCCTATAAATTCATGAGAACTTATGAAATTTTAGCAAATTTGTGGGAATTTGTGAAATTTATGAAAATTTATGAAATTTTTGGATATTATTCGCAATTTATAGTGATTATGTGCATTTATAGTAATTCACGGATGTCAATGAAAGTGCACCGTTATATACCGTTAACTTTCGATAACAATTCTTCTAGACGCATGCGCAATAGTTTGGGCAATAATATCAGAAAGTCCGTAGCCGGGTAAGCATGAGTGAGCTGCCTATATCTATATTTACGAGGGAAGGTGGAAAATGTGTTAACACACACCGAGAAGGGTCCGCGCTTCTCGGTAGTGTCGGGATATTGATATCATTACTACAATGATCTTAATATATATAAATATACACAAAGATCTTAATTCGATCATTATAGTGATGCTACCAACCACCGACTACAAACCACCACCCTTTCTCCTTGGCATGATTCCCCCCGGAACTGGGCTTCTTGTCGGACCTACCCAGCTACAATGTTAGCTTGCACGTCCAAGAGGCAGTCTGAACGCCAAGCAACTCCTTGTGCCCGGGCGATGGTCCGTCCGAGCCTTATCTTCCTTTGTGGCGCAGAGGTAGCACTGCGGTGTGCTTTCGCATACCGCTGCTTTATGCCCCTCTTTGCCGCATCGCCAGCATGATTTGGTCCTATCTGGACCCTCGCAGTTCGCTGCCATGTGGCCAAAGCCTAGGCAGCGGTAGCACCTTATTGCCTCCACCTTCTTGTGCACACGGCAGGATACCCACCCAACCTTGAGGTGTCCAATGCGCACCAGACTGATAGCCAGATCTTCTGCCAGCTCCACGAAAGCCTTCAGATTGCCTCTGAAGGGTCTTTTCGCGAAGCTGACCCTGATGACACCAACCGGTCTGCCGAAATGTTTCCGAACGGCTTCCTCTACTTCTTCTGCATCTGTCGTCGTATCGAGGTCCGGAATCTCGACCTCGGTGCGTGGGACAAGCTCACGTACGCTACCCCCGTCCTCAACCGCCTCCTTGATGGCGGCCGACAGCTCAGCTCTGCCCGTTGATGCAGGTCCCAGTTCTATTAGAACCTCGTGTCTGGGTTGCCTGACCCCTTTGGTGTTCACGCCGAAGGCGTCAGGTTTCACCTTCTTATTAAGATCCTTGAGGACCATCGCGTAGCTAAGTCCCTCGATCGGTTTGATAAGGACAGCCTCGGTTCTAGCTCGCATCTGCCACACGGCTTCCTCAGTCTGAGTGCAGCTTTCGTCTGTCTTCTTCTTCTTTGCCTTCTCCTTTCGGATCATGGCTCTCGTGCTGGCAGTTCGTCCAACGTTCTTGATCAGATCCCTATGAAGCCCTTCAGTTATCATAAAGTCATTGCACAGTTCGTTCATGAGCCGCTCCGCTCGTTCCAGCCCATCCCTAATTGGCAGCCACATATTCCTCTTTGTGCTGCTGAAGTACACCATTTCTTTCATGGTGCCTCGTAACTCTTCAAAGAGTGCATACTTCTCCGAGAGTTATGGCTTAAGTATATAGCAACTACAGAAATAATAAAATCAAAGGATAACTTTATGGTTATTAAAAGATAATGGCCCCTTGTATGTATCTAATTCTTTATTAATGCCCCGGATTATAGGCTGGGGTAGAAAATTCGAGGGAACCACCAAATGCTTGATTTGATTTTCGATATTTAAAAATTGAAAAACGCCAAGAATCTTCCCTTTCATCCCCTTATTACAGGCTGGGTGGGACCGATCGAGCTCACTCCTAGAAACCACCCAAACTATATGCATACGTTTTTCAAATAACGAAAATCAAACTTCTTATTTTCAACACCTTACATTCCGTGTTCATATGGGCCATTTTCCATCAAAGTGTAAATTTTATACGTTTCAGCACCCTTGTTTCGAAAAATCAAGTGACCTTAATAATTCAACAATAGGAATTCTTCCTTCATTGATACTTTATCAAAGTATTACTAGTATTACTAGTAATGGATTTATAAAGTATCAACACTGCAAGCACTCCTATTGGTAAATTACTGAGGTTACTCGATCTTTGGAAACCAGGGGGTTTACACGTATAAAATTTACCCTTTGGCGGAGAATAACCCATATAGTAAGGGTGGTTTTTGATGATTTTTTCATAATGCGGGACAGTAAGAAAGAAGATTCTTGTCGTTTTCTATTTCACAAATATCTAAAATCTGAGTATTCTTTCATATAAGTATAGTTAAACGTGATGGCGAATCATTAGGTGGGGAAACGGGGTAATTCAAGCGATCATATATAGCATCGCTGTAACGTTTCGCTCAATTTAAATAAGGAAAAGCCTTATCAGCAAGGTTCTTCATCCTTTCAATCTTTTTGATATGGTTCGCAGACTTAAAAAGTAAAGATAATAGTCTGCGTCGCTTATCGTTTTATATTTATTTTAATTAGTATAACAGAACCCCGATTCTGTAACCCCCGACTTTTTAATTCCTGGAACTGCTTGTCCATACAGATTCTCAGGGGACAGGGTGAGAGACGTTTGCGACCTTGCACAAAACACACTAGCAGCTTAATGGATAGGCGCTGTGTGTGGGTAATCGCATGCAGAGATTGCGCGATATTATGGAAACGGTTCAGGCGGCCCTGACTGTTTACGTTTCGATTACCCTATTTAGTAACAAAACCATTTGGAGGCATCTTCCTACACTGATACTAAATCAGGGTTCTGTCGTATATTATTTTTCAAATAGTTGTGAAATTTGGACTATGAATATTTTTTAATGGAACTTTCAAAAATTATCTCAAGTGTAATTTTTCACTATTTGATACCCAAAATAAAAAGAAAATGCTAGAAATAGAAATCATATTTGTCTTCTGTTAATACACGTATAAGCAGATTCGAAAGAGATTTCTTTTGTGCAGAATTAACTCAAATAGTTTGAAAAAAGCTTTTTTAATTAATTTATCCCAAACTTATCTTCAAATTATTATAATTATGATAAATCACTCAGGTTCAAAGACTTAAGGTTTGAAATTGGAAATTCAGTTTTTTTAAATTTAAAGTAGAGCACTTTCCTTCTAAAAGGCACCTTTAAAAGCACATTTTGAAAAGATAACTATTTTTCGGACAACTAGATGCAGTGAAGTCAATTAGTGAAAAAATCGGTTTTTTCGAGATACCCCCTCAGGAATGTATTGTATTCATAATATGATTATCGGTATTGGCAGAGGATTGAATTACCTTCAAAATGAGCGCTTGAACATTTACAAATATGCAATAGCTACCGAGATAGAGCGTCTCACGTGGACCCTTTTTGATCATTTTTCACGAAAATCATTGAAAATAAGTTTTTCAAAAATTTGTCATGTCTCAAGATGGCGAAAAAATCGAATCAAAATCTGAAAAAATCCTATTCAGGAGAAATTTCTGAAAAACTGATTTTCAACGATTTTCGTGAAAAATGATCAAAAAGGGTCCACGTGAGACGCTCTATATCGGTAGGTTTTGCATATTTTAGCATGTTTAAGGGCTCATTTTGAAGGTAATAGAGTTCTCTACCAACACCGATAATCCTATTATGAATAAATTACATTCCCGAGGTAATCAATCAATATTTTTGAAAGTTATAGTACTCATTTCAAAGGTAATCGAATTTTCTACAAATCATGTATGAAGTACTTTAGTGATAAGATACATCCTTCAGGAGAAATTCCGAAAAATCAATTTTCGGTATTTATGACCTACTGATATGCGCTCTATCTCGGCAACCAATGAGTATGTTTAAAGTTAAACGGCTTTTTCGAAAGGTAATTCAATTCTCTACAAATCATACAGGAACAACTTTTGTGATGAAATATATCGCTGAGGAGATAATCTAAAAAAAACTGATTATTGGTACTTTTTACTGAACAAAAAAGTAATTTTCTCGCGAAAATGATCGGTTCAGATTTTGTTTCAATCATTTTTGAGCACTCCTGGTAGCTTGCCGACCACCGCGATGAGACTCGAAAATCCCCTCCTTTCCTATTTTCATGAAAATCTATCAATTCAATAACATTTCACCAATTTTAAGTCAAATTTTGTAATTTTTTGATTTTTACCTCAAATTCCTTTCAGGATTTTGTGAAAATTTGTCTTTCTGTTCCCACTTTTTTTTTAGCGAAATTCGAAAAACTGAAAGTGCCAATGTTTTTTATGAACATTACCTACATTGTGTATGATAATATATAGGACATATATATATATATATATATATATATATATATATACTTACTTCATCGAAATTTGCATGCATGGTTTTGTCTTAACTTATAAATTAACTAATTATCTTAACTTATTATGTAACTGACATTATGATTGCATTTGGTCTATCTTTATTTTGGACCAATAGCAAATTTTTAGGGTTCATTGGAAAAATTCTTCAATACAAATTCCTATATTATTTCTTGCAGATGGAAGTGATGGCATGGACCCGCATGAAGCAATGAGGAGAGCCCGTGCGAGAGAACGGCGTAATAGGCCGCAGAATACACAGACGCAAAATCTGGGCCATGGTTGTGAACATAATTATGAACGTTGATATAATATCATTTTTGAACTTACAAATAATTGTTGGGATTCAGAAAAGGAGTCGAAATTTCATTTCATACACGCCAATGAATTGTTCTTGCTAAAAGGCATTGGCCCCTGTAGACCATTGAAACAAGTTTTATTTTTAACTCACAAAAGTGCCTAATCTAATGGGAAATTGATTTGCGCATCTCTCTTCTCTGAACGAAAATTTTGTACCTTTCTCTCTCTTTGGAGTGAGCCTGACAAACCCTTTTTCAAGAAACAACTCTCTGTAAATTTCAGAAATTTATAAAAATTTTAGAAATTCATGAAAATTTATCAAATTTGTGGAAATTTATAATAAATTACGAAAAATAGTGAAAATGTATGGGTAACTTTTGATAACAGTTTTTCTGGACGTATACGCAATAGCTTGCAGGCTATAACTGCTGTGATTTTGGAGAGCACTGTTACCTGCAAAAAAAACGAAGCCGAAAAAGTCGAAAAACGCTGTTCGAATCTCTATTCGCGTGCATCGGTGATTCTAATCCATTTCCTGCACTTGTAATCAATACCATCATGTTATGAGCCTATTACGCCCCAGAAAAGTGAGCGTTCAGATAGCATTTCACCGAACAGCATCAGTTACTGACAGTTTATTAATCCGAAACGCAGCCGCCCTGGCGGTTTATTAGTTCCACAAATGGCCACTAACTGTAGACAAAAATATACAAAAATCCACCTCGCACCAAAAACTTGAAAAACGTCGCGCCATACGAGATTATCAATCACAACCCAAGTAGCTGAATCCCATATAAATCGTATGTTTGCATCTAAAACAATGGAATCCGTCAACACTTTGATCATCCGCTATTACGCTGCAAAGTGTTATAATTCCAAATTGTCGTACACTGAAAATCATGGAAAACCCAACCAAAATGTCATCCCTCAACATAAATGAAGAAGTGAATGAAGCAAAACAAGATCTACGACGCAGAAAATCTGAGGATAAATATGGGCCATCTTTCGTATACGCAATTTATGCAAAACCAAAGGCAAATTCACAAAAGATTAGAGATAGAGAAAATAAATATCAGAGGAGAGAGGTGGGCTGAGCAAAAAACAACAGTGATTTTGAGAACACAAAGAAGGTTTATTCGCCTGGCATAAAACCCCACCACTTAGTGAGTGGTGGGAAAAGCCTTCTACAATTCTAACTCTAAATTTAATCGAAACTCACCAACAGTCGACACTCACGTAATCCATACTACATTCA
Source organism: Andricus quercusramuli (assembly GCA_932178445.1). NCBI lineage: Eukaryota > Metazoa > Arthropoda > Insecta > Hymenoptera > Cynipidae > Andricus > Andricus quercusramuli. Next base: position 5,372 of record CAKNXH010002152.1, on the reverse strand, counting down.
GCAAAACAAATCTCAACGCGAAGGCGATCCGATAGAAAAAGGGGACACAAGCGAAAGAGATCAACTCTGACAAAGTATCACAAGAAAAGTGGAACAGCCACCCTTGTCGTCGCACAAAATGACACTCAAAAACACACTCAACACTGACACCACGAAAACCACAGTTCACGTTGAGCTCTCACGCTCATATGACGAGAGATTTTGTTAAGAACAAAATTCTGACCTTGCAGCAATTTTCCTAGTCGACCGCGTATGTTTATAAACCTGAAGTTTACAAACATACCTGCCCGAACAATAGGACCGTCGATAATACAATAAAACCCATACCGCTCGAACCGGAGGACAAAAATCCCCTTAACGTATTATACTTTAATTTATATTACAGGTTTTATTTCGATCGAACACTTCAAGAAATTTAACAAATGGATAAAACAAAGCACAACAGAAAAATGATCAGACAGTGCTCATCATTATTAAAAAAACATTCACTCCATAGGACGTTCTCGCAACATTTCGGTTAGGGGCTATACACCCTCACTTTTCTAGGGGCTTTACAGGCTCATAGCATAGTGGTTTCAAATAAAATCTTACGCGCCTAACTCTACTTGTGACGTAATATACTATTTTGATGGTTCTTGACTAATTTGCATATGAGCTTTTGATATCTGCGGAAAAGTTGTTTGAAAATGTTAATTCATTCTATTGAAAATGCAGTTAAATCTATTGATTATGATGCTGAATATTGTGCAAACGCCGTAACCAGCAGTTACAGCTCTTTTAAAATTACGGACCTCAGAAACAGGCCTTGATTTGAGAGAACGCCGTTCATGCTGAAAGATTATGAAATCACACAGATTATTCATATTATTGTTAATGATTTTTTATTTTAAATTCTTTAAATTCAATTTTTATGTATTTCAGAAAAGTTGCAATTCAAAATTCGGCAATTTTAGACAGTTACAATCAGCAATTCTTGAATATTTAATACTTGGAATCAGTGATTATTCAACTTTCAAAAATTTCATTTGAAAGGTATGTGATTTGGAATATTTTTTTGGAATAGTTGAATTTTTAGATATACAATAAAAAATTCTTCAATTTTAACGATTAACAATTGAAAACTTTAATTTTGAAAGATGTGTTAATACATTTTCTTGAATTGAGATGATTTTGAAGATCGAAAGTCAGAAGTTTTCAATTTCAAATCTTCCAAAATGATGAAATTTTATATGTTAATCATTAAAATGTCAGAATTTGAAATTGCCAAACATAAAACTTTTGTAATTTGTAATTTGAAACATCTTTGTTTTCAATTTTGAAGATTTACTATTGAAATTTCGTAAATGTTAACTACTTTCCAAATAAAATTCAGCAATTTTAAATATTCGCAATAGAATCTCTTTTATATTATTATTATTATTATTACTATCAATAATTATTTTATGATTTCTAAACTTACGTTTAAATCAGCCAAGCATCAGATATTGATGTTCTAAATTTCAATAAATTAGAAGTCGAACCTTTTGTTGACCGAAATCAAAGATGAGAATGTTATAACTGTTATTAAGTTTCATGGATAACGAATAATACGAACGTATACTTTTTTCACTTTAATATCGTTATTAATAATTATGAAGAATAAAGATTTTCAATAATAATTTTGCATATGGCAACTTATAATAAATGTATTTATGACATATCTCTAAATTCAAACGTTTTTTCTCGGGGTTACTTGGACCTCTCCGAAAGAATGACGGCTCCAGATAGCCGTCCGATATTCTAGTAATGTCCGTTTTCTAGAATTTTTGCATGCCGTATTCAGCGGTCTATGATTTACGCTTGCAGTTAACGAGCAATTAGGCTCTCCCTCAAATCACAAATTGCTATTATTTGCAGTTGACGGTGTTTTCCAGGAATGATGCAATACATATTTTTAAATCTATGAACAATGCAACAAATTATATAAATAATCACGTGTATCTTTCTTCCGCTATTTCAACGATATAAAAAAAACATTTTTAGATTTTTCGCACTCAACGGTCTTTTTCCAAATCACGGTAGAATAATTTTCGCAGTTTATAGAAATTTATAAAAATTGTTGGAAATTTACGAAATTGATGCAAATTTATAAAAATGCATTGACATTGGCAGAAACTCATGGGAATGAGCTAGACGAATAAGCATTAGCACAGGCTATAATTTTCAACTTTGAAAGAGATTTATGAGGATTGATTAAATTCACGAATATTTATGAAAACTTGTGGAATTGTTGAAAATATATGAAATTTATGGGCATTTTTTAAAACTGAGATCCTTATGGTAATTTACCGGCACCTTTTGATAATTTCGATAACCGTTCTGCTGGACGTATGAATTTTGTTTGAAATTTTAGTGCATGCCTTCCAATTGCTACTTCAAATTTGTTAGCCTTTCAGCTATTTAATTTCCAGTAGGGCTGTCGTAACACACACGGTGCGTATCCGAAATTTGTCGTTGGCGTTTTATCTGCGTAGATTTAACAGCCACTGAACAACAATCTGTAAAAAAAATACTGCACCCAATGAGGTGTATCTTTATCAAGTGGCTGCACACTGGTTCAAAATTCAATAAAAGTGGCAAAAATTCGATACGTTTGTCTGAATTCTGCATGAAGAAAAATCATCAGTATTATTTACAACATGATTAGAACAAACTTTGACGACATGAGTTTTCAGTGAATTTTGCAAGAACTTTTTTGGAATTTCCAGATACTGGAAATTAGGTGAAATCTACAGGAAATCACTAGATTCATCTGAACTTCTTTTAAAATCTTCTAAAAAGTCATGTTGTCCATATTTGTGCGTACTGTGTTGTACATTTTATTGGCCCTTTTTCTGCGTGTGGTATGAAATGGGTTTTGGGGTCGCCGATTTCAAATTTGTGGGGTTCGTTGAAAAAATTCTTTAATAAAAATCCCTATATTATATTTTACAGAGGAAGGTATTGGATTTCCAACAAGTGAATATCGAATCAGAAAAGACGCCCCGAATTTGACTCAGATTTTAACATCAGTAACGCAAAGTGAGTAGATTATAATTTTTTTCACTAACAAAAAATTGTTGGGGTTCAAAGAAAAATTCAAATTTTATTTCTTAACCGCCAATAAATTGTTCTCGCTAAAAGCCATTGACACCTGGAGTCCTTTGAAATAAGTTCCGAATTCAAAATAATAAATTCCATATTCCTAAAGGAAAATGAATTGCACATATATTCTTTTTTTCCTGAGAAAAATCCTGTAGCCTTCCCTTTCCAAATTTGTTTGGTGAAGTTTGTAACTGTCAGTTACGACTCTCTCCCTCGAATCTCAAATCGACAATCTCTGCAGCTAACGGAAGTTTCCAAAAGTTATGTCATCATTATTGTTATCATATATAGTTATATGTTATCATATATAGTTATTAGGAATGTAATAAATTATTTAAATAATCAGTAATATTTTTCATCACGATTTCAACAATGTAAAAAACACATTTTCGATTTTTTGCAGTAGTGGTATTTTTCCTACGTAATCAAGGCAAAATGATTTCAAAAATTTATGAAAATGTATGAAAATTTATGACAATTTTTGAAATTTATGGAATTTATGGGAATATATGAAAATGTGTGAAATTGGTGGGAATATATAAAATTTATGGACATTTTTGAATTGAGATCCTTATGGTAATTTACCGAAAACTTTTGACAATTTCGATAACCGTTCTGTTGGACGCATGAATTTTGCTCGAAATTTTGGTGCATGCCTTTCAATGGCTGATTGAGGTTTGTTGGCCTTTTGGCTATTTACTTTCCACTAGGGCTCTTGTGAAACATACAGTGCGCGTCCGAAAGTTCTCGTAGGCCTTTTCTCCGCTTAGATTTAAAAGCCACTCTATAAAAATATGTAAAATAATACTGCATCCATTAAGGCGTACCAATAAAAGTGCCAAAAGTTCACAGAAAAAACTGGGGTTCCTATTAGATCCAATTTTTGGTTCCGAGGGAACTGCAACAAAAGGGAACCTCTTTTGCTAAAAAGGAACCCAACATGATAAATGGTTTCCAAATGAACCCAAAGTATGGATTGTAACGGTTCCAATAGAGCCCTTCTTTCACTTCTGCGCCTTGACTCACTACGAAGATTTTTCAAGTTGATGATGCACATTTTAGTTTGTAATTCAGATTAAATAATATTGTATTGGAAAAAAGTCATTCACATGAAGCATTAAATTTTTTTAGGATGTTAGGTATTTCTTTCATTCAATTTAATTGATATTCAAAAAGAATACAGCTGTATAAAAATGTGTACAAGGGTGGTTTTTGGAGTCGCCAATTTCAAATTTTTTAGATCTGTCGAAAAAATTCTTTAATAAAAATCCCTATATTATATCTTACAGATTCTCAGAGCTGTACCATAAGAGAAGAGGGTCTTTACTATGTCGTGCAGGTCACCTATCGTCGTAATATGATACACAACGATGCTTCAGGCTCTGGAATTGGTGCTTCAAGTTTTGGCCGTCCACGTTAGTATATAATAATGTTTTAACTAACAAAAAGTTGTTCAAAATGAACCCGAAAAGCGGTTTTTGAAAGAACAAATTTCTGTAAATTTTATAAATGTATGAAAAATTTATCAATTCATGATTTATGGAAATGTGTAACAATTCACTTGTGAGTTTTAATAAGACTTCTGTTGGATACATACGCAATAGATCAGGCCAAAATTTAGAAAAATTTATGAAAATTTATTCAAATTGATAAAATTAATGAAAATTGATGAAAATCACGAAAATTCATGAAATTTATGAAAATGTATGAAAATCTGTAGAATGAGTAGAAACATATACATTTTTGGGTTAAATTCACGGAAAAAAGTACACTGTAAGATGTACAATCTCAAACAGTAAAGCTGAGGTTTAAAGCGTACCCCCTGTGAAATGAGCAGTTTTCACAGTATTGAATGCAGTGTGAACCAGTAATCTGAAAGTATACTGGTCGAAATACCACTTGTAGCAACACATAAATCAGCTATTACAATTTGGAATTGTAGAGTCGAATAGCACTGGTTGGCGCTGTTTAAATTACTGCTCCCCATTGTAAGGTTTCACTTACAAGCTGGCAGACGTTACGTTTTTCAATTGTGAATTAAAAATTGTGAATTATACAATTTACAAATGGTAAGATATCCTCTTTCATATTGCGATGGTTAGTGGGCTACAAAGTAGATAGTGCAGTTTGAAATAGTAATCCGGTATACCAATATGGGATCTCACCCCGTACCAATTTCGCAGTGTGAAATTGTAACATTTCCTTTTACGTACTGCGTCAAGTGCTAACTGAGATTGTGAGAGGTACAG
>CAKNXH010002151.1:0-13140 GCA_932178445.1 Andricus quercusramuli | reverse complement strand
AAAAAAATGCATTTTCAACAATAAAAACGCATTCGCAACCGAGTTGTTGATTTGTTAACCACAAAGACATAAATTCCCAATGAAAAATATATTATTTAATATTCTAGCGAAAAAATATTCTAATTTTTAATAAAAAACAGTTAATTGAAACCTGAAAAGAAGAATCTTTGACAAAGTAGTTGAGTTCTTAACCAAAAAAGATTTTTGAGTCAATAAAGAAACAAAAGTTTATTCAAAAAGTTAAACAATAAGTCACCTGATCACCTTGATCACCTGAATACAGATTCAGTTTGGAGTTCAGTGGAAAAACGAGAAAAAAGGGAAAAGAGGGTTATAGGGGAAAGACGGAAATAAATTGGCTTTTGTTGTTGGAAATTCAACTACTTGTTTAAAATTTGAATTAGATTACTGATTACTTGAGGCCGTTTTGTAAAAATTAATACTAATATTTATTGTCGTTTCCTAACAATCAAATCAAAGAAATGTTGAAAAAATTCAGAAACCCCACAAATTTCTTACATTACTCGTATGAAAGATAGTATTAAGTAATAATAAATGGTTAAAAAAATTATTTTCGCTGACTTGCATTAATTATTGTGTAACTATGTAAAAAGTGGACATAAAGTTGAAAATTTAAGAAAAAAATCGCCCTAATCTACCATTACTATAGGAAAAGAGAGTTATGAACAATAATAGTTTTTTTATATAATTATGTTTTTCAAATTTCATCAATTATTATCACAGTCTCAGTGAAAAGTAGACAAAAAGTTGAAAATTTTAGAAAAAACCGCGAAATAAAATAAAATTATAGTAAATTGTTAAAACGATTTATTTTAATAACTTGAATTAATTGTTACTCCACTATGATTGAAAAATGGACAAAAAGTTGAAAATTTTAGAGAATTCGGCTTCTTTCAAACTCAATCTAAGAGAAAATTGCAATAAATCTTCTTTTTCAGTTGATGCAAGCTTCTTTTGATTTTTTGATCTATCGTCGGTTTTAGCCCCAGATATCCTCATGATGGGAGGCATCTATAAAGATCTGTCTTCTCTTGGCAACATCAAACAGACCAGCCTTGAGTCTTCATGGAGTAATGTGTTCGTATTCAGGCAATTTGTAGATAAAACGGGAACAGGCATTCAACGCACGCTCAAGCTTCAAATTTAAATCGTCGGTCAAATCATCATAATATACCAAACAATCGTAGTCAAAATGGAAAGAGATTAAACTCTTAACCAACAGTATCCGCCTAAAGATAGGTAAAGAGTACTCATTCCCATATAGTTGTTGTAGAATTCAGTATGTTTTTATTGTAATACTCTGTACCTGTTCCATGCAGGACAAGTTACGGGGCGGAAATGATGCCAGTATTTCAAGCGACGGAGATGAACTAGGACTAACAACAATTGCCTGAGTTTTGTCCGGGATGAGAGTGAGTCCATTCTTCCAATAACGCGATCGATATCCTCTTTGACTAGAACAAGTAATCTTCTTAATGAGGATATTGGTCCCGATCAATATAATCAAATTTAAACCACCTGATGGCAGAGTTTCACACGTAGATAGATGAACGTTCATTTTTCAGCCTGCTGCCTTAAAAAATTGACTTGCTTACACTTCCATTTTTACAGAATTTTCTAAAAACTAACATCCATCCATTCCTTATTTCTAAGCCGCACGCTCTTATCGCCTTGCCTTCCTCGCTTCGCTTCGCCTCGCTCGCATGTCCCTACCTTTTCGCATTGCCTCGCTTGCCGACCTCTGTTTTCGCTCTAATACCTACTACTCATCTACTATTTACAATAATTACATCAAATTCAAATTTATTCAGAAAAAAAGATCTCACTCCTCTCACTCCACTGAGATTTGAACACCAGATCAACTGATTTCCGGTCAGGTGCTTCACCAATCCTATTTAAAATAATTAGATCTTACTTATATCTACTTTCTCTCCTATTTACAATCTCTCCTTCTCCATTTCTCTTCCTCCTTCCTTCTCTTCATCACCATCTTACCCAACACTCCCTTCACCCATGCTACTTCTCTTTTTTTCCCCTTTTCATGCATCAATACCTCCATGGTTATTTCACTCCTTTCCACCTACACGCACTTCTAAAACCAGTGCTCCACTCTTGCATCCCCCTTTCCACACAATTCACACATCCCCTTCTCCCGAGAAAGCCAGAACCTATTGAAACCCTCCATGCACCCACACCTCATTCTCGCTATAAGCTTCTGACTTCCTTTCTCTCTTTTCTCACAAAAATATTGCGCTCTTGCCCTTGGCATAATGCACACATAGTTCTCGTTAAACATTGACTCTCTTATTCTCTCTTCCCCTTCTGTCTTCTCTCTCTCCATGCCGTTTTGCTTAACCAAGTCATAAACCTTCCTTCCTTCCTCGTGCATCCTTCTCACTTCATCCATCTGCAGTCCATTCATTCTAAAATACCTTTCCCTCTCAGCCTCCATCTTCCCACCCCCTCTCCTGTTCTCCTTCTCCCACCAACACTCCCTAATCAGTCTACTTCTCCCCTCTTCCAAAAATTTTTCCTCATATTTGCACGCCCTGCTCCCTGCTAGAATCGCCACACTCGTTCTCCCCGTCTCTCTCCTGGCAATATACTTAGGCGTGTCCCTTGCCAACCCCAGGGTCCACTTTACATACCTGTTCTGCGTTCTATTTACCTCTTCAAATTTCCTTCCACCCCCACACCTCTACTTCATACAATAGCACACTCATCACTAGCGAATCAAACAATTTCATTCCTTGTCCAAAATCATCTGCGGAAAGCTTCTTTCCCAACCCCCACACCTCCCTCATCACCACATTTACCCACCTAACTCTCTCTCTCTCTCTTTTATGTGACCATCCACTCCCCCATTCCTCCGAAACACGAAGCTCAAGTACACAAACTCTTTTGCCTCCTGTACCTCCATTCCCTTTCACTTTCGCTCTCCTCCCTTATCCCTTCCCCCTCCTTTTCTGAACACCATAAGTTTAAGGCCTCCTCGCTATTTGCCAGCAACACTATGTCTTCTGCATACGCTAGTGACCAAATTCTAACCCTTCCTATCCTGACTCCTTCTACCACCCCGGCCTCCAGCTTACTTCCCATATCCGCAATTAAAATCGCAAAAAGTGTTAAGCTAAGTGGACACCCTTGCCTTAAACCCCTATCCATCCAAATTTCCTCCGAAATCCCCTCCCCTCCTCTTACCTTGTCTCTGGTCTCTCCATATATCTCCCTTACCCTCTAAATTAGGCCTCTCTCGACTCCCCTATCCTGGATCGCCTCCCACAACCTCCCCTATCCACCAACGGAAACGCGCCTTCAGATCCACAAAGAACGCGTACACTCTCGTCCCCTTCTTCGCTAATTCTCTATCCACCACGTGCTGCAGAACGTGGATATTGTCGATAGTACTCTACCCGCCCTAAATCCCGCCTGCTTCTCCGGCAATATTCCTTTCCTCTCGACATCCTTCCGCTGTATCTCTGCCACCACCATCGCGTATTCTTTATACGCCGTATTCATTAGCGTAATCCCTCTATAATTTTCCTGTCTATCTCTATCCCCTCTCTTATACAGTGGCACTATTAACCCTTCTTCCCACCCTCCTGGGAAACCCTAGCCCTTCCATACTTTCTTCACTACCTCCTTCAGCCTCTCCCTAACCTCTTGTGTACTAAACAGCCATGCTTCGTTCTCTGCCCCATCCAGCCCTGCTGCTTTTGACCTTTTCAACTTCCTTATCTGCTTCTCTATCTCCTCGTCATTCAACTCCTGCATCTATGACTTCCCTGTTCTTCTACTTCCCCCATCTGTCTTCCTTGAATCTGAGCCCTGGAATGATTCTTAGAAAAACTCCCTCCACTCCTCACTCCCTATCTTCTCGCTAGCCCCCACCCTACTTCGATATCTTCAAGCAATCGCTTGAGGATTCCACTATGTTGTTGAAAATCTTTTTTTTTTTGCGTTTGATTCAACTGGGTAGAGAATACGTGTTTTGGTAGAATATCCATCGTTCATGGTGAAGATTTTTTCTCTGATGAAAATAAACTTTTTTGGTCGAAAATTTCACTGCTTTGTTAAAAATTACTTGTTTGTTGTTGAAAATTCGTCTTTTTGTTTTGAATTAAATGATTTCCTTATTATTCCCATTTTTTCTTCGAAAATCACCCCGTTTCCTCTGTTTAAAGATAATTTTGGTCAAGTCTACTATATAATTTTACACTTCTGCTTGAAAGTTCAAGTACTTTTTTGTAAATGCAATTTTTTGTTTGATATTTTTCAGAGCATTAAACAATTTTTTTGAAAAATCGTCTCATTTTATTGCAGAATCGTCCTTTTAGTTCAAAGATTCTTCAGTGTTGGTAGAAATGTTATCTTTTTTAGTTGAAAATGTAATTATTCAGTAAAAAATGTATTTATTTTGTTAAAAATTTAACTTTTTTTTTAAGCATTTGTCTTTTTCAATAGAAAGTTCGTTCTTCTGGTTGATAATTAATTTTTTGTTTATTAAAAATTCAAATATTTCGTTAGAAGTTCAGGTATTGTGTGAAGATTTTTTCACTTTTACTCAAAATTTAATTATTCGTTTTTAAATGCAACTGTTCGGTCTTTTCGGGTCTGAAGGTCAACATTTTTCTGAAAAATTCGATTTCATATATTGGAAGTTCAGCTCCTCACTGTTTTTTCATTGAATTCAATTCAATTGAAGTAACTCTGAAGGGTATATTAATAGTTGAGTGTATTAAATTGATAAAGTAACAGAAATTTTAACACTGTACTGAAAGGTCACAAACTTAAATCTTAGCGAAATTAATAGATTCTTAAAACTTCTGTCTTGTCATCAATTTAATGTATTCAAGGATTTAGATATCTTTGAGAATTACCAGGCAAACATTGATTGACAAATGTTTTCCGGGTCTCAGTAGAGGGACAGAGACCAAGGTCTAATTAAGCGCTGTTTTCGTTTCTTACAGTTCATTCTGGCTGATAAAATTTCTATTGTTTCCAGGAAGTGTGAAAAACGCATTGGAATATTTCGCCATAGTTTTCCGGATATATATAGCGGTGGAAATTATCCAGATTGAGCAGTTATATTTCACGAAATCTGACAAGAACAATGAAGATCCCGCTGGGAACTCTGCTTCTTGCATTCGTAGTGTTCATCAATTTTGGTGGTAAGTTTGTACACTCTAATACAAATTTTAGAAGAGGTTGAAGAGGGATCGTGTGAAAGGTAGGGAATAATAGTGAATATGGGGAGTAGTGGGGAAGGAAGACATCTGATGGGATGGTGGGAAAGCAGTGAAAGAATGGAGATGGAAGTTCCTTCCGAGTTTGAATCTGTACATTGGGGGTAGGGTAGGGATGGACAGTGATCTGTTGTTTATTCGAATACTCACTTTGTATTGCATTTTGAATAATAGCTCCATGATTCTGAGCAAAATCAAAAAATATTATAAATACTCCCCCTTCAAGAGACTCTTCAGAATCTCTAAGAAATTGGCTTTGACTTTTCGCTATAAAGTCGTGTTTAAGAAGATCAATTGAATGTTTAGTGAGGTTTTCATAATAATCCGCAGCTGTGTCACACAAAGTTTCTGAAGAGGCACGGTCTGTCGATGTCCACCAATTGTAGGTGACTCTTTCAATGAAGTTGCTTTTAAAAAGCTTTTGGACTTTTTCCATTAGAGATTTCACACCCGGGCAAGATTTGCATGATCCTAAACATCAGGAAGGTGTTTTAGGATCGCAAGTAATCGAAGATAACATGGTTTTGTATGAATCTAAGCACTTTAGATTCGCGTCACTTGCCCCAGGTTAACTCAAGTTTGCTTCATCAATCAATAATTTAGTATTTTCATGAATTTTACAAACTCAAATGGAATGTGTTCCACTCGTGCCTGCAAAAATACATTCCTTTGGTCGCAATTCTGCAAATTTAGAGAAGCTAGTTTTCAGATCCGAAAACTTTTCTTAAAAAGTGGCATGAACTTCTCTCGAATTACCTGGAATTAGACGTTTTTGTATCAGTCGTCGAGAATCATAATGCTGTTTTACAGGTATATAGTATTTTTTCCCTGACAGCTGTTAACTCAAGTCGCATTCGTAGTAAAAACCTTGGACAATTTTGACAGTTCCTTCCGACAACTTCTTACCTGGCTTAGGATTTGGTGATGATCCAATACCATTCCTCTCGTGCAATTGTACTGCCTTAAGAGCTAACTCTACGAGCTTACGAGCTAACTTACGAGCTCAAACTCTGGCTCTATCTTGCGAATCCCTCAACCTTTTGGTACCATAGTCAACAGTTGAATGGCATAAGATGTACTTGGTTTTGTCCAATTCTTCTTGAATTTCGTAAGTAAGTTCTTCTATATTTTTCTTACTACAGTCATCTTCAATACAATTGAATACCTTTTCCATTTGAACGTCAAGAGCTGTCTTAATCTCGGCTACCTTCTTGCTTTGTGTAGTTCGTGTTCAAAGATCCGTCGTCTTTTTAATAAATGGAACTCTTAATATGTGCACAATTTAATTGAACTTAGAAATATTATCTTCTCTTTCAACGTCACATTGTAAATCTTCATCTAAATAGTCAACAAATGGAAGTAGATGTTCAGCCTAATAAAATGCAATCTCCTTGGAAAAATCATCACTAGCGAGTTGCCAAAAAAATGTAACCCCAAAATTCAACATGGCGTAACTTCCGTAATTTTGAAAATTTTCAAAAATCCTTCAGAGCCGAAATTTCTATTGTATAGCATTACAATTTCACAAAGTTTGATTGGAATCGAACAACCACCTGCAGATCCTGATATTTCTGACGTGTACTGATTCTACTTGGTTGCGCTCTCTACGAAATAACTACATAAAGATTGCAAAAACTACAAAAATTTCGTATTCTTGCAAAACAAGCTAAGTTTAGCGTTTTTTTCATGAGTATCCTATCGATTACCGCAACAAGTATATGTATTTTTGAAGCCTCTATATTTTTCACATTATAAACTAAAAAGAATGATCTCGATAATAAACTTTAAAAGAAATGATTTAGGGGGGCTGATAAACGGCCTTATCGAAAGTCCTTCGTTAATAAATTTCTATACATTTGAGAAATGTATGCAAATTTGTGGAATTGTATAGACATTTATGGTAATTCGCGGGAATTCGTAGAAAGCCTAGGCTCTCAAAATATATTTACGTAATCGAAATTTGGAACCTTCAGTTTTTTTTAATATTGACTGTCTTTTGGATTACATTTCGCGTCTCTTTATTTTGGACCAATAGCAAATTTTTATGGTTCGTTGAAAAAATTCTTGAATAAAAATCCCTATATTATATCTCACAGATGGAAGTGATGAGTCGGGTGGAGGCAAAGCACCAATGGAGCGGCTGCGTACAAGAGAAAGATCACATCGGACTGCGGTGCAAGAACAAATCGGCGACCACGCTCCACCAAGTCATACCAATCAACGTTAGTATATTATAATATTTTTAAAATTAGAAAATCTCTGTGATTCAGGAAAAATCCAAATTTCAGTTGTTAATCGCCAATAAATTGTTCTCGCTGAATGTCGTTGGCCCCTGTAGACCATTGAAACCAGTTTCAAACTTTGACAAAAAAACGTATATATTCTGTTAAAAAGTTTAATTGCGCATCTTGAAAAAAATGACAAAATTACAGTCCAACAGCAGCTTTTCTCCGGAACTAAAGAATTTAAGCTCCCTGATAAATACCCAAACCTGTAACCCAGCACATTTCCCGAATTTTTTTCGCGCTTCCTGGGAACCAACCAATTTTTTTACAATACTCGAACCCTAGGGAGACACTTGACTTCAATGAGTTAAATAGCAGAGTAATGGCTCTAAAACTGTCATCTGTGTTAAATTTCAGGGCTCGCTTCACGTTCTCTTAAAGCTTTTCTATTTCAAGTCGTAAATCAGGAAAAAAATTCAAAATAATCCACAACGTACAAAAAATCATTTCATTTCAAAATAAAAAAATATGTATTTCTTTGGACTTCCCAGTAATCCGGTCTGTTTTTTCACAATTATTTTTCAATTATTTTTCCGTACATGCACAATCTGACTTATTTTCTATCAAAGAGTATCACAAAATTGAATTGAAGGTGCTACTTATAAATGGGAAAGAATATTCGAAGACAAATTTGAATTTAAAGCGAAATAGTTGAGACAACTTTCCATGATGAGCATGTAATTATTATTAATTTTGGGGATAAATGAAATTCCAGATTTTAAGGTTTGGCTGATGTAGCGATTTTCATAATATCATTTTGACATTGAACTATTTTGTTTCTCGAGGGAGGGGGGGAGTCTAACTTCTTTTATGTCATAAATTAAATTATGATAAAACACTTCATCTGCGCATTTAGTTGAAAATTCAAAAATTAAATTATTTTGGTGGGAGAATTGAACCTTTGTTTGAGAATGCGTTCAGTTTTTATTTACAAAAATATTTCTCATGGAACATTTTAACTGCAACATTTATATTTAACGATTTTTCCTCCAAGTAGACTACCATCTAATACTACACTGTTGAAGGCTGCTGACCTTCTCAGCATAAAACATCCGCCAAATATGACTCTAGCATAAAGGTGATAGTTGGGCGTACCCTTTGAACAATAAATAATACAAACAATTAAATAGCTTCGGAATCGAATTTTGAAAGTTTGATTGACGAAGGATTGGTTGAAAGTTTAATTGACGAACGGCATGGAAATGGGCAAGGTAAAGATCAAGTTTCAGGCGATGAATGGAGACTGGTTGTTTTGAATGCTAGAGGGGCGAATGACCTTAAGGTAAAATAATTACGAGAAACCATGCATGTAAGGAAGCTCTATATTTTATGTATAACTAAAACAAAGAAAAAGGGATGCGACACTAGAAACAGAAAAAACGCGGTATTAAAAGACGGATTGGAAATATGGTCAGAAGTAGATAGTGAATCACATGGTAGTCAAGGGGTCGGTTTGATTATGAATGAAAGAGCAAGACAGCATCACAGATATCATGACTTTTTATCTTCCAGATTGTTGTGGGTTAAAATAAAAATAGGAATCAGCAGATTGTTCATCATAGCGTGCCATGCCCTAGTTGATAGTGATCCAAACAAAGCAAAGTACGCCTTTTGGGACAGTTTTAATGGTATTATAAGTGCTTGCAATCCTGGTGAAAGAATCATTATACTAGGAGACAGGAACGGGTGGGTCGGCGTCCAGCGTTAAGTTACAAAAAGTGTGCTAGGAAATTTTGGAAATCCAAGAAAAAATGATAACGGGAAAAGAGTAATTAGCTTATGCTTAGAAAAGGGCTTATTCCTTACAAATAATTCGTTTAGTCATAAAATGATGCACATGTATACCTGGTGTAAAGAAAATAGCCACACTATAATTGACTTCGTTATCGCGGGTGGAAGACTAAGAGAGCTAGTAAAAGATAGAAGAGTCATGTAAATGGGTAACTTAGTTACTGGTTCGATATTATGCAAGATGTGAGACAAGGATGTGTTATGTACAAATGGCTATTTATTATATTTATGGATAATTGTCTAAGAATAGCTCTCTTCGAAGTAGAAGGTATAGATCTCAAGACAGTGAGGCTACGTGGGTTAGCTTTCGCAGATAATAATGTTGTTATGATAGAGTCAATCGAGTACTTGCAAAGAATGTTGAGCAAACTGAATACAAGCGTGAAGAAAATGGACCCTAAAATTAACGTGAATAGAACAAATATTATGGCGTTTGAAGCAAACGGTGAGAAAAAAATTTGCAACATCGTCCGCATTGATGAGAGAATAGAAGAAGTTGATAAGTACATATATTTTGGTAGCCTATTCACTAGTGACGCAAAGATAGATGGGGAGTTCGATAGGCGTACAAACAAGGATAGGAACGTTATCGGTAACACAGGACCCATTATCAGAAGTAAAATTATATCAAATAAGGCTAGAAGAGTAATACATAATTCTATATTTATACAGAGTGTACTGTGCGGTAGCGATCCGTGGACCTATGAAGAAAAGTATAAGAGTACTGCCAGAGGCAGACTGCTAAAAGAATGGTTACAATTTGTGAATGAGTCCTTATTCCGAAAAGAAGTAAGAAGCCATAGAAACACGAGAGCTTGCATGAAAAAATGCATGGATGTGAAGGAAGCTAGAGAGGTATGCTAGGACAGAAAAGTGGGGCGCGAAATTGTTTATAAAAAGAGAGAAACAAAAGACTATACTAATGAGCCCGAGTTGTAAGCTTCCCATGATGATTTTTTGAGGCTCTTCACTTGGTGTGATCGCTAGAGAGATTGATCAGTAACCTGTGTCGGAGCAGTGTTGCGGAAGAAACGTGATATTTGAATGAATAACACAGGAATTCTAGATCAATCTGAATATCTACACTCCCATCCTCACCCCCGCCTGACCGAGTGAGTCACACCTACCCCGAAACGGAAATGGCTTAATGGCCCGATAATAATAGTACATTTGAAAACTTTTCAATTCTAAAAATAGCATATATAACAATTCTTGAATTGTGATGATTTTGAAGATCAAACGTTAAGAATTTTTAATTCTAAATCTTACAAAATGAAATTTCAAATGTTCATCATCAAAAATGAAGAATTTGTTATTATTTAACGTAAAGCTCTTATAATTTGTAATTTTACATGTTTTGAATGAGGACATTTTTAATTTCAAAGATGGAAAATTCAAATTTTTACCATTTTGAAGAGTTACAGTTAAAAAATCTAGAATTTTAAAAATAGAGGTTTGTAAATTATTCCATTATCAAGATTTGCTGTTGAAGGAATGCAATTTTGAAGATTTTTTTGTTTGTTTAAGTTTAAAGATTTACAATCATAAATTCTTCAATATGAACGACATTTAATTTGAAATTCGTCTATTTTGAATAATTGTAATTAAAAACTTTGGAATATTATTATTATTGATAATAATAATAATAATTCTTCTATGTTTTGAAACTGATGTTTAAATCAGTCAACTAGATGTTATTGTTATAAATTTCGATAAATTGGAAGGCGAACTTTTATTCTCGACCGAAAATATATAAATAAGAATGTTATAAGTGTTATTGAACTTCATGAATAACGAAGAATACGAAATTCAAGCGGAATTAATTCATGTTTAGTTTTTTATTATATGAGAAGTTGTGGGTTCCGGGAAGTTACGATCATGGTTCTTTAACCCTGTATCTACATGGAAGCTCCGTATCCGTGCACTCTCCGTGTTTCTCGGTTGATCGGAGCTCGGAGTGCAGGCTGCCAACCGTTTTGATTACTTTGCGCGGAGATCAAATGTCCCTAGGCGGCCACAGCTGGTTCGCAAGATGGCTGTCGCCGCGCCAGTTTTCAAAGCACAATGTCGCGTTTTTGCAAAACAGATACAAAATTGAACCAGGCTTCATTGCGGGTTACGATAATAAATTAAATTTTTAGTTTAAAAATAAAATAAAATCATCGTTCCAAGATATGAAGTTTATGGGTACAAAAAGTTTGATGTGAAAAATTTAGTCAATTTCATAAAAGTGAACCAAGAATTTTGAGATTAACATCTCATGGGTTTTCAAAAGTGCTTGAAATAGCGACTAAAAAACGAATTATTAAATTTTGGAATAATTAAAATCTTTCTACTGATTTATGGGATATTGAATGAGCATAAAAAATGTTTGATCTAACAAAATTATTTTGTTCCGAAAAAATCAATCTTAAGAATGGCGATTCAATAAATGTCACAAAAAATGAAAAATTGACGACTTTTTCAATTTTCAAATTACATATTATAATAATCTCGCGAAATTTTTATTGTTATTCCCTTTTAATAGATTCTTCAAGTTTTTGTAATTTTCTTCATGTAATAAATTTAAAAATATAGATGTATTAATAGTGAAGTGTTCAGTTTATATGATACACATATGTGTGAGAAAAGAAAAGGTTTTCATATTGGCTCATACTTTTTTTAATATTTACTACAAAATAATGATGTACATTTGATGAAAACAATTACAATGTAGTAAACAAAATTTGTTAAGTTGTAAACAAAATTGCAGTCAAACAACAATTTTCAAATTATTTTTCAGCGACGTAGGTTTAATGGATTTTTTAAAACAATTCTTTTGCATAAAAAATACAATTAAAATAATTTTTTCTACGAAAGAAATTCTTTCCAGCAATATAATTTTCTGTTATTCTAAGGAACTATACATGTGAAAGTAAAATTTTTTTTCTTCGAAGTCGACGAACATTTGAGGAAAAAATTATCACTGAAGTAAAAATACAAATTGTAAATGAAAATTACAGTTGAACAATTCTTTCTTTTAGAAATTCTGTAGCGACGTATGTTTTAGAAAAGACTTTTCTCTCTAATTATAATTTACAGCTTATTTCTATATCGTCTTATTGCCTAAATAATGAACATAAAATTGTATTTTCAACGTTGTATAGACTTTAAACTACCCTGGTGAAAGTTTCGGATAGGAATCCTGCCCGAGACAGTCCAACGGAATTAAAAACTTTTTACGGATTGCTTCAGATACATATTTCGAAATAATTCAGATGGTTTCGGAATGAATTCATATCCGAAACTTTCACCAGGGTACCCATCGACCTCACTAAAATGTCTTGACATATTAACATTTGACTTTTATTTTATTTGTAAAAATAAACGGACCCTATTAGCAGCATGGTACTCGCATAACTGGTGTAAAATTTGAAATGAATAGATTAATATCCTGATGTTGGGCGGTGCTGAAACAGGACGGTCGAACATTTTTTAATCGCATACTGTTGGAAAAATCTTTAATGTTTTCTGCAATGTACATAATATGTCCAATTTTGAGAAATGTGTATGGATTTCTAATTTCAGGGTATTCATTTTAAAACTTATGGAAATTACCCTACAATTTTCTTCAGCCTCTCCAAAGTTTTTGACACAAAAAGTACCTGCAAAAAATTGAGAAGACACAAACCATGGAAATGGCAAGATCCTCATGTAATCCAGAATTGTACTAATTGTAGGATAATGTCCAGGGCTTTAAACATTTATATATTTTTTTGGATATCCATAAAAATGAGATTTTCTCCCAATATAAACTA
>CAKNXH010002150.1:0-51822 GCA_932178445.1 Andricus quercusramuli | reverse complement strand
TATACTGTCGTTCAAAAACTAGTTACGACAAATGCTTTCGGTAATGATTGCAAAATGATGCAAAAAATTATTAGCATTAATGATAATGAGTGTGCAATTCCAACGAATAAAATTGTGAAAGTGTGCGTTCGCATTGCATTAAAAAATGATGAATATATATGTGCTCTGCCAAATTTAAATTCCTATTAATTAAGTGTGTTTGCAACAATAGAAGTGTCGGTTTAAGTTGGACAAATTTTCAATCGTTTTGCATCAAACGAGTTTGAAAACTTTTTTTTTGATTCGGTTCTGTCATGTATATTCAATGTGGTAATATTTAATTAAAATTAAAGTTTAAAAGAACTTATTCAATAATTGTAAGTGTGATTTTATTTACCTAACTTTTTATCCTCTCCTTTATAATTAATACTTATACAATAGACATATTTATTATAATACATAAAAAATTAAGCATGCGCAACAGCTATTCGTCCGTCAGATTCAGTAGGGAAACCTTCTGAACCCAAAAAACCGGTTTTCGAGAATGTGTCTGCCTGCCTATCTATGTGTATGTGTGTATGTATGCATGCGTGTATGAAAAATGTGTGTATGTATGCAGATTTTTAGTGTGTTAGCACGATTGGATTGGGCTTTGGTATACTCTTAAAGTATCTCAAAATGAAGGTTATGTTTGTTAGCCAGCCATTTTGGATAAAAATTCATGAAGTGAGCGCATTTTTAAAATTTTTGAGACCACTTTTTTTTAAGATTTGATAGGATGCATTGAGTTTGTTTTATAAAAATTAAATTTTTGGAAAAATGGCGCAAGGTACGTAAAAAGATGAATAGAAAAAAATTGTGCATTGAAACTGAGCGTAAAGCGTGAGGTGAATCCAATATCGAGCGTGAAGCTTGCGAGAAAACTTGCGAGCTAAGCAACTTAAAAATTTTTATTCATTGAAGATTCGTTTTTTGAATAAAAAATTTAAATTGTGGGCTGCAAATTGAACTAGGGTTTTAAAGCTCCTTTTTCTTTGGTGCAGATTCATCATTTTAGTTGAAAATTCATCTATTTGGTTGAAGATTCAACTATTTTGTTAAAAAAATGTTTTCTTACTGAAAGTTTATCTTTTTTAGTTACTCAAAGTTTATCTTCTTTAGTTGCAAATCCAACTATTTATTAAAAAATTAATGTATTTTGCTAAAGATTAGTCTCTTTTGGTAGAAAATTGATCTTCTTTGAAAATTCGACTCACTTCGAAATTCCGCTACGTATCCCACTTCAAAACTTTAAAAAATTGTAATTTATGCAGTAAATGCGATTCGTTTAATATTTGCGCATATGTATATTTTTGAATCAAGTTTAACTTGTTAGTATTCACGATAAGTTTATCTGTTTATCATTACGATTTAATAAATGCATATGTTGCATTAATTAAAAATACATTATGTAACTCAAGATCATGAAATGAGTTAATCTGAAAAACACAAAATTTACCATTATTATTTATTTTTTAAATCAAGTTTAATTTTGACTGGTTAAATTACCATAGATTTATCGAAGAATCTACCAGTATGTCGATGTAAAATTTAATGTATTTGTTCTGTCGATAAGTAGATTTCTACTTTATCGCAAATACACATTATTTGTTTTGCGAATTGATTAAAAACCCATCATTCATGAAAATGACACAAGCTCCCAGTAGAACCGCATCGATAGCTCTTCTCCTTGACTGTGATTATGTAGTCGTTTCTCCAAGTCCCGGAAAACGATGTCAGGCCTCGAGCGTGCAAAGAAGACTTCTGTCTGAAACTCGTAGTCCCAGAAAATTTGGAACTTTCTACAAATTCAACAAGAAAAAAATATTTGTTTAATAAAGAAGAATTTTTAAGTCGCAAATTGTATGTCATGAGCCTAATGAATGTGCAAGTCAAATTTATTGGTGTAATCAAAGATGTAATCTACCTGAATGCCTCGTCTTTTTCAGCTGACATTAAAATATGCATAATACGTGTTCGAGTAACTCGTTTAAGAATATTTTACACCATTGTTTTTCCGTTCTGGCAAGCTATTTAAGGTGAGGAGGAAACGTGAAGAACGAACAGTTTCTTTCAAGCCGTTGGGAAAAATATCGTAAGTAAGGATAATTATAATTAAAATTAGTTTTCTATATTAAAATCACTTTTGATTTTTCATTTAATATTTTTCCGAATATTTGCGAAATTGTTTTAGGATTTGGCAGCTTTGTTTCTCTTGATAACATTAACCAATTGTATGAGCAAGATATAGATTAAAAAAAAATATATTTTATAACCTTGGCTACGTGAGAAATAGACTTTTTCTTGTCCTGCGTGTAAGTGAGTATGGTTTTCGGAACTAAGGTTAATAAAATTAACTTATTGATATTTTTTTTTAATTTTTGCTAAAAAAACTGATATTCCTTTCTATAGGGTTTCATCTTATCACTCCGAAAGAAGAGAACTGTTTATATTATATGACTCATAATTGCTAATTTATACTGGACAGGCAGATATTGCTAAATATAAAAAAATTGTTATTTTTTTAATTAAAGAGGTTCAAATTAAATGGGTTAAAAATGGAATATTCTTAACAAAGAAAAATTTTATGAGGATTTGAAATTGAATAAATGCATTAAGCCATGAAATAATTTCAATAATTTAATAAAATAATAATTTTATAAATTATCTGAGTGCTTCATGATTATTTATTAAACAAGACATCCTATTAATATCATTTTATTCTGAAATATTGAAATTCGTATAGATTAAAATATCAAAATATTTGATAGTTAACTGTTCAACGAAAGAGATGAATTTTCAACTGAAATGATGAATCTTCAACACAAAAAAAAACATTTTTAACAAATTAGTTCAACTTTCGACCAAGAATGATGAATTCTCAATGAAGAAGGTAAAAGTTGAAACTTAACGAAAAAATTTTTATTTAGAATCAGGTAGAGTTGTACTCAACCAAAAAAGACGAATTTTCAACAATATAGGTACATTTGAAACCGAAGAGATGAATTTGCAATCAAGAAGATAATTTTTTAAGAAAAAGGACTGACTTTTTACAAAATACATGAATTTTTTCCAATCGAAAAAATAATTTTGAACGAAAAAATAATTTTGAACGAAAAAAGACGACTTTTTAACAAAAAAAAATGTAATAGTTGATATTTCTACCAAAAACTATTTTTATTTTGAATCAAAAACAGTTACATTCAACCAAGAAACAATTTTTTAACAATATAGTTTCAACAAAGGAGTTGATTTTCAACCAAAAAATAATATTTTCATCCAAAGAGATGAATTCTTAATGAAAAATGCAATAGAAGAAATTTCAAACAAAAAAAGACAAATTTTCAACAAAATAGTGCAATTTAACACCAAAGAGGTGAATGTTCAACCAAAAAGATTAATTTGTTACCAAAAAAGACGAATTTTAAACAAATTATATAAATTTCTATTAAAAAAGATCAATTTTCAACCAAAAATGTCATAGCTAAATTTTCAATTGAAAAAATTGATATTTGACGAAAAAAGATGAATCTTCAACTAAAACTGTAATTGTTCCAGATATTACAACGAAGAAAATTTCAATTTTGAATCAAAAATAGTTTAATTCAACAAAAAAACTCATTGTTAAAAAAATAGTTGAACTTTTAACCGAATAAAATGATTATCCTTCAAACCCGTTCGATTTCGAAAAAAAAACAAGTTTCAACCAAATAATAAACTTTTTAACCAAAAAAGACGAATTTTCAATTAAAATAATAAGTAAAATAATTGAAATAGTTAAATTTTTCAGTTTAAAAATTTCAATTTTCCTATATTGGGCTATAAATTTCTGTGGCTGTCTACCACCACAATTTGAATAGTGAAAATAAAAACATAGTTGGAAAAGCAATAAAATTGATTGTCGTAAATGAGACTTGTAAACTACATGTGGAAAATAACGAAAACAAAACAACGGTTTTTATAGTTACTGTTACTGAAAAAAATGTAACTCATACTGCAGAGATCATTGAGGTTTAAATGAAGACTTGATTAATGTTTCGAAAATCATCAAGAGGTTGAAAAAATGGCTAAGTAGGGTCTAAGAGAATCATGGAGGTTTAAGGCGCTTCCTCAGGCTTGATTTGTAGCCCATGTATTACAAATGACATGTTTTCTCCTACGAGGATGAATCGTTCGATGTAATATTTTAACCACATAATCTCAATGGCATAATACATAACAAGAAAATCTCCTTTTTTCGAAAAATAGTTTTTTTTTTTTAAATTAATCGTAAATGTGCTTCATTTATGCGTCGGCCGTAACTCACTCGACCTTCCTATTGTTAGAGCGTTACACGATTCGAGCCGGTTGAACGAAATTGATAATTATTAAGATATTAAGAAATTGAATTTTAATATGCTGCATTAGGATGAGGAAAATCGGTAAATATTCTCAATATTGAAGCTAATCTTAAATAAAATTTAAAATTACCAAAACTCCCAACAGAAATTGAACGGGTTAAGTGATTTTTTAAAATCATTTTTTAATCGTCTCGTCATTATGTAATGAACCTAATGCAGCATATTAAAATTCAATTTCTTAATATCTTAATAATTATCAATTTCTTTCAACTGGCTCGAATCGTGTAACGCTCTAACAATAGGAAGGTCGAGTGAGTTACGGCCGAGCCCCTGTGTTCAAGTATCGTCGAAAAATTCCCCGCTCCAGAAGCCAGCTGTCCCTTTGAAATTTGTAGCGCCTGTTTTTGGTTCATCGTGGATACTTTCCCGGAGGCGGATTGCTCGTTTCCTGGCGCATAAATGAAGCACATTTCCGATTAATTAAAAAAAAAACAGACCATTTTTCAAAAAAGGAGATTTTCTTGTTATTGTATTATGCCATTGAGATTATGTGGTTAAAATATTACATCGAACAATTCATCATTGTAGGAGGAAACATGCCATTTGTAATACATGGGCTAAAAATCAAGCCTGAGGAACCGCCTTAAATGGGAGCTTCGTAAATACTTTGAAAATCATACAGAGGTTGAGAAGAGGCCTAAAGAGGTTCTACGCGAATCAAAAGAAGATGGCGATGGTTTCTTCTCGCGTAGTCATAGTATACTTTCCCTTATAGTAAAACCAATTTCATGCCGTTCTTAAAAACCAACGAGGAGTAATTTATCTAAAAAATAATTGGGCATGTCTAATTGAGGTTGTATTGGAAAAGCGAATGCATTTTCATGTACCCCTAATTGTTCATTTATTTGTCATATAACGTATTGAAAAATTAATTTTTATCATGTTTGTTTCTTTAAGGATCTGCTACCATGAAATCCTTTGTCGCTCTCAGCATTGGGGCATTGTGCCTTTTATTATTAATTAATTCTGCAGTTTCTGATGATGATTGCTATACTTTTGGTGGAAAGAAAATTTCGTGTGATGGCTATTGAGATTTTGTTCAGATTCACTGAACCATGGCTAAACTTGGTAAGTTTTTATGTAATAATTTCTAGTTTAGTTCGAGAATGTTTAGTTTCCTCTCAATTACTCCGATAGAAGACTGAACAAAAAATGTTCCCTTACGAAAAGATATGACAGGGAAAAAATGACAGGTGTGTCATTTTTTCCCTGTCATTTTTTGTCTGTAATTTTTTCGCGACCACAAGAAAATGACAGGGAAACGACAGGCAAAATGACAGGAAAACGACAGCCGAAAATGACTGGCCCTAATTGGCCATAATTTATAATAATATTGTGTAACATTATAAATTCTCGAATACTTGCAGACTTATTTGAACTTTCCTGCAAAGCTTAAAGAATCATTAGCAAGAGAACATTATTATGGGAATTTTCATGATAAAACACCTTTCTGTAGCCTGTTGCTAATTCTTACAAAGGACTAAACTTCAGTACCACGGGCAACAATTTCAGATTATTTTCAACTTTCTTCATCCCCCAAGAAGTGCTCCTAATTCCATGATGCAACAAAGAATGGTCTCGCCACGCGCATCTAAAAAAAGTGAACCAATCAAAGGGTCCGTAGGTTGCGCGTGGCGGAACCATTCTTTGTTGGATCATGGAATTGGAGCACGAAGTCAACCCAGTCAATTTGTTAAGGGAATGAAGAATGTTGAAAAAAGTCTGAAATTTTTGCCCGTGGTACTTAAGTTTACCAATTTGTAAGGATAAGAAGTGTTTAAAGTGGCAAATCGAACACATTCCACAATTGATGTGTTGGAAAGATAATCCGGAATTAGCAACAGGCTACAAAGAAGTGTTTCATCATGAAAATTTCCATACTAGTTTTATTTTGCTAATGATTTTTTAAGCTTTACAAGACAGTTCAAATATTTGAACTTTCCTGTAAAGCTTATATTTGAACGATATTATAATAAATTATGGCCAATCAGGGCCAGTCATTTTCGGCTGTCGTTTTCCTGTCATTTTGCCTGTCGTTTCCCTGTCATTTTCTTGTGGTCGCGAAAAAATGACAGAAAAAAAATGACAGGGAAAAAATGACACACCTGTCATTTTTTTCCTGTCATATCTTTTCGTAAGGGTTAGTTCTAAGGTTGAATTGATTACGATTCATTTTTGACAAAATAGCCTACTGTAACACCAAAATCTAAGGGGTGTACAGAAAAACGAGCAAATTATTGTTCTTCGATTGGGTAAATTTTAAAATAGGTGAAATTAAACATTTCTCTACATGTTATTTATATATATGTACAAATAACCCATATTTGAATGCACTAATTCTTTCATTAAACATGCATTTCAATCAAGGAAAAATATGGCAACTCAAATTAATAAGTATGTAACTCTGACCATTTTTATCAAAAATTGTGTCTATATATGACAGAACGTTTTGTCAAACCAATAGACAACATATAAACGTTTACAAATTTTTCAATTTAGAATAAATTTTTTTTACAGATTGGAAGTAGTTATCGCTCCAGGAAAAGCAATTTTTTCAAAGACTCCAGAGCCATGGCTGAAGAATTTTTAAATATATAATACATATGCTGTATTCAATATGAATTATAAATACACATAATAAATATATACTTCAGTGTATTTTTAAACTAATGGTAATCATTTATTTATAAAGCAAACACTTCACCTATCCCTGTTATTATTAATTTTAATTATTTCAGTAGAATTTGAAAATGTTAATAATAATTCAATCTTTTGATTGTCATGAGGCAATTTAACAGAAACAATTTAAATATTTTCTATTTTTTTCGAGATCAAAATGTCAGAGGAGGAAAAATCTAAATTCAATTCGCTATAAAAAACGTAGATTGCTTTTGGAAGGAGAAAGTCTCACTAATATTACCCACAAATTTACATACAAATTCGGAACTTTTTCTGAAAATCGTTCTGCAGCAAAACCCAAACATCTTATCTTGATTTAAATTTGAGACGATTTCTTCAAGACGAAAAAACTGCATATAAATATTACTTTTATCAAAATTTCATATTGAAACCGAACCCAACAATCTCTGAAAGAAAATATGACACTTATTTTACAGAAAACAATGAAAAATGTTTCAGAATTTTATTTAGACAAAGGGAAATCAAATAATGAAATATGAAATTATGAATGGCCTGGATTACCCAGCGTGGCTCGGTTAGCCCCGGCTTACGATATATTATTTTGTTGAAATTTTTTTTTAAGACTGAAGGAAGATACTCTTTTTTACTATATTTTATCCGTTTTCAGGGCTTTGTAGCCCCGGGCAGAAACCCTTATATTTATGAAAGCCAAATGTTTGCGAACTGAATAATAGTTTCCAATATTTTAAATATCGTTAACTAACCGAATTGCCAGGCATGGAAATAAAATATTCAAAATATTCTTGTTCAAAATATTTTCAACAACAACAAAAAAAAAATTTCCCATAAAATAGTTAAATTTTAATCGGAAGAAATAAATTTTCAACTGAAAAAAAAATGTTACAAAAAATCGAGTAGTTCAGTTTTCAGTAAAAAAAAATTTTGAACCAAGAAAAAGGAGGTTTCAATGATATATTCAAAATTTCAATCAAAAATAATGAAGCTTCAACCAAAAAGATGAATTTTCAAACAAGAAGATTAATTTTCTACAAAAAAGTCGAGTTTTCAACTTAAAAATGAATTTTTCAAAAATAAAAGCGAAATTTTTAATATAATTGTTCAATTTCCAGTCAAAGAGATGAATTTTTAACTAAAGTAATGAATCTTCAACAACCAAAAAAAAGATAAATTATCAACAAAAAATTGTATATTTGATATTCCAACCAATCAATATTTTAAATATTCTATTATTAAATAAAAAACAGTCGAATTTAAAGAAAAAAGACGAACTTGAAATGAAATACTTAATTTTTAAGTTCAAAAATTAATTTTCAACAAGAAATAAAACTGATTTGTAATAAAACTAGAAGAAAAATTTTCTGAAGGAAAAAGTCAATTTTGAAACACATAGTTGAATTTTCAACTGAATAGATCAATTTTCAAGAAAAACGAATTTTCATGAATTAGTTGAATTTTTAACCGAAAAATGATTTTTCAACCAAAAAGTTTCATTGTTGAGCATCAAGATTAATTTTTAACCAAAAGAGACAAATTTTCCGTAAAATACATAAAATTGCATCCAAACAGTTAAATTCAACCAAAAGAAAGAAGACGATTTAAAAAAAATTTCTTTTCAAAGATAAAACCAGAAATAGAAGGTTAGAACAAAAAACTTAAATTTTTAACCTAAACTGATGAATTTTCAACTAAAATATTAATTTTTAACAAGAAATTTCATTTCATTTTTCGGTGTTTGCCGGTCTTGAAAAATTTCCCGTCATTTTCCAATTTTCCCAGTTGACAGGTCCAGGGGTGATCCTGATATGGGAACTTAAATTTAGAAAAATACAGTTGTCACTATTTACATCTTGAATTTTAAAAGGCCTATGTATAATCATGCGGTCAGCATAAAGAACGTGCATAAAGCGCGATATTTGGCGTACACACACTTTTTTTATTAACGGTGTAAAGAATTGTGGCTTACACACGTAATACTGTAAAATTCTTTCTGATTGCCTTGTGATTGGATATTGAACATTCCGCGATTTCTTCTGGAGTCAATGCTACAACCACGCCGCAGTCCATGTTTATTTTCGCCCGTCTTGACCCAGAATAAATAAGTTTATATATTCCACGAAAAATCGTTTGGCCGTGTGATGATTTTTCCAATATTGCGCAGACGTCGCCATTGGATGTGGATAATACAATTTGTTCTTCGGCTGGCATAGGCTTAAGGGCAAAAGTTCCGGCTCTCAATTGAATTAGTTTATTCCGAGGAAAAACGTATCTTCGGAGATGGAATATCCGGCTTGGATTCTTGTGAGGAATGAGCCGAATAAATCTAAGTTCTTCAAACATAAATCCAAGTACGCGAGGAAAAGTTTTCTTGGTAGGAGGAGACCCGGACCTGGTAGGAGGAAGAGACCTTCCAGAAGAATATTTGTCAGGAGATGAAGAAGAAGCAGAAGGTCCGCGACGAGGAATACCAGGAATAGGCTCCCCATTAGGCAAACACTCGAACTTTGAACTTAATTCTGCAACAAGAAACAGAGGATCACATTTTTCTTAAAGTACACAATCGTAGGTACGCAACGCGTTCATCCAATTCTGTTTTTTCATAAAAAAAACTTGAGGCTATTTTATCTAGGAGAAAAAATTCCCCTTATATATATGGAGCAACATCCTGACAAGCCACTTACCCTTTCCCTGTATAACCAGGGTTCTTGGATTATGACGATTCTTGCATGCACCACTGATAAGCGCCTGGATAGAACCGCCGAGGCGCCTTTGCTGTGGTGCAGATTAATCTGCATCATGGGGATTCCCGTCTCAGCTATTGAAAAGCTAATTCAGGGCCCCTAGATAGGGTCGGTAATCCAGATCTGCAAAGTATCCAGAAGTTCGAACCGCTCGTGGTAGACTGCCCCCTATGGAGCCTTCCATCACTAGCTGTGGGTTAGAAGAGGGGCCCGAAACGGGCTCCTCATTGTTTTGGTTTTGTTTTTCGTGTTTCATTAATTGTCCCACGAGAAGCTAGGGAAATTAGAAACACCTTCTGCAGAGCCCCGCTTGCAGGGGGCCGGTCTACATACTATGGGATTCGACCTGATGTCCCAAAGTCCCCGTTAAGGCACCTTATTTGAGACCCCTGCTTGTCCGCCTCTACTGAGGGGGGCAGGCCGGGATGTACAAGGATTTCTTAACCCTGGCATCATTCAGCCCTTGACACGGTGATCACATCGTAGCTTGGGAGCATGAGAAATCGCGCCCTCGATATTTCAGGAGGCTTTGCCATTACCCCCTGGAAGGATCGCTCCTTAGTTTAAGTCCCACTGAACAGAGTCCATCAGTTCCCAAGAGTAGCTACACCTCGCGATGCAACCTCTCTGGTACACTCTCTGGGTGGGTTTTCGAGGTTATTGAATATTATTATGGGATGGGAAGATCCTGGCCTTCTCTGAAAGTCAATTATGTGGCTACTCTCGATTAAAGAACTTAATGTTTTTTTACATGGAGACACGTTAGAATTGTTTGGATAAGAGTGCTACAGAGGTGCTTTTTGGGTGTTGTAGATATTAGATTACGGCTGAGTCGGTCCATACTTTCATGACCCGCAGTCAGGTTATTTGCCACATACCTTATGATCAAAGAGTACCCGGAATTTCTCATTTAAACAAACCGCGCTTGAGATATTGTAAAAACATTTTTTTTTCTAGGCTGGTACATCTTTCATCTGGTGCTCAAACATCTGTTTGAGAGCCATTTGTCGATAGTTTGTGCGTGATAGTTATGTGAACAAGTCATTGTTTTTTGTGTTCTGCGAATTTCGCAATTTCGAATTTTTTTGAGCAAAGAGTTTGCCTGAAATTTTGTGTTTCTAACAAAATATCATGTGTAGAAACGTTGAAAATGTTAACGGTAGCCTACGGGGACTCGAAATTGTCGAACACACAAGCGTAAAAGTGATATAAAGAGTTGAAAGTAGGCCGTACTTTGGTTGATGATTTGCATCATTCCGGTCGTCCATGTACCTCTGTGACCGACGAATACGTCGAAAAAGTTAAGAAAATTGTCCTCAAAGATCGTCGTGTGACCATCAGGTAGATATTAGCCGCGCCGGTTTACACATCTCATCTTGTACGCGATTATTTGACCAAAAACCACGTTCATACCGTCCCGCAAGCTCCGTATTCACCTGAAATGGCTCCTTATGACTTTTTTCTATTCCTACGACTCAAGTTAAAACTTCGCGGAAGGCGTTTTGAGACTATTGAGACGATAAATGAGAATTCGCAGAGGGAGCTGGAAGCGATTCCCAAATCGGCCTATGAAAAGTGTTTTGCAAATTGAAGGAAGCGTTGAAATATGTGTATTGCTTCCATTCGAGATGACTTTGAAGGGAATAAAATGATTATCGATGAATAATTGAACCGTTTTCGTTTTATTGAAGAATTCCTGGTACTTTTTGATCATAAGGTATGTGATGGTTTCTGGGGGTTGAAGCTGTTTGCACATATTTGCACGAATCAAGTGGAAGAGATTGAAATTATATAAAGTTGATTCTGGATAATGAGCTGGCTCGCTATTTTTGAGGATTTTGAAGGACTTATACGTTATCAACTAAAATGCCTTAATAATAATTAATAATTATCTATAAGTTGTAACATGAATGTCTTCAACCATTTGTGCAGGGATAGCAGTCGACGTTTCATGGTGACGTAATTATTATCTTCATTGTATTAGCCAGTTATGAGTCAGTACTCACTCGTGAAAGAAGTACCGATTTCATGCCGTTTCAAGACTAGTTCCAAACAAGGTTTAGTCTTTTTCTGGTATGTATCCTCCAACCTATACCTGCATTACGTTTAGGGAATTGAAATAGACACCTCTCTCTCATCGTTACGATGTTACTTGATGATGATCTCTTGCCGAATAATAGAATTTATAATATTTATAAACAATTTAAATTAACAAATACACATTCTATATATTACAATAAGTAGAAGAATCTGGGTTCTTTTTTATCGTGAGAGATAAACTTTCAACTATGCACGTAGAGACGTGCACAGTTATGCCACTTGCCCTCGACGTGTAAAGTTATATCATGCAGACTGAATTGCAAAAAATCTGATTTGTATAAAGCGTAAAAAAATATTCACTCAAAGTTATAGATATATTATATTATTAAATTTACCAATCGAATTGAGAATCACAGCCAAGGATAAGGCCAGAGTCCATGCAATCATTTTTTCTAATCAGAAGGAAAACTGATTAATATATTGATGAAGAATTTTATTAACAATGCAACTTATGACTATTCCAATGCTTCATTAGCTTATATAATCTACAATATATTTGTTATCTATTGCATTAAAGACGTCAACATTGTCCTTCTGTGATATTTGCATTTGATAAGAGTCAGTGCAAAGGAAAATAATTTGGTTACAAATTTCATTGAAACTGCATAGAAAAAAATAAAGGTTAATTTCGAACAAAGAAACGGCACACAAATGTACTGAAACAAAATTGAACCATAATTGGTTCACATTGAACAATACAAATACTGAATGAAATTTAATTGTTTTTCAGTGTTTACATTGATAAAGAGAGCGAACATAATGGGGCCATCCATAAATCACGTGATCGGGTTTTCGCTATTTACTGACCCCCCTCACTCATTGTCACGTGCCTTTTTTTTAATGTGACAAAAATTTATATAACGTGACAGGGAAAATTAAAATGTATTTTCAAAAACGGGTAATTGCTTTCGTTGGGGAAAATAATTTTCCCCAAGATTGGGGGAAATTTTCTTAAAAGTTCTTATGATTCACAAAAAAATTGGGGAAAATTCCCTAAAATTTAGGAAATTATGTGATACCTACAATTTTTGGGAAATTCCTCTAAACATATATTAATTTATACAAAAGTTTGGGAATCCTAAAATTCGGGAAATTGAATGATTCCTCCTGAATGTAGGGAATCGTTTTAAAAATTAAAAATAAATAAATTTGTTTGAAAATTCAACAATTTTGTTCCAACGAAATCCTTTTGGGTTAAAAATTCAAGTGTTTTGTTGAAATTTCATCTTTTTGAGTTAACTATTCCCTCAGAAAATTTATTTTTTGATTAAACTTCATATTTTGGTATTAGAGAGTCAACTGAAATCTTTTCTTTGATAAAAATTCAACCGCTTTTTTACAAATTCAAAATCCTTTAGAGTCTTTATAATATTCTCTTAAAATTAATTTTTGAAAATAAGAAATCAGTTTAAATTTTACCATGAATTCTACGAAATTTTACTACCATAGTGAAACCTTGCAAAATCCCTAATAAGCTTCAAAATTTGTATTTACAAATATTCCAAAATGTGTATTTTTTAAAATTCATAAGAAATCTTTTTATGTTGTGAATTAATTTTTAATCTTTTTAAAACTTCTAAATATCTCTTGAACTTACACGAGTTATTGTAAAACTTTGTAATGTTGCTAACTGAAAAAATTGTGCTTTAAAATTATCCACATCTTTTTTCGAAATTTTAGGAATTAATTTAACATATTTTGAAATCTTTGTGCGTTTTCTCCTAAAATTAATTTTCCAAAATGAAAAATCAGTATTAATTTTCATAGGAATTTTGATACATTTTTTGTATTGCTTTGAAAACTTTTTAAATTCTTAAAAAGCTTTTTTTTAAATGTTCAAAAATCTACACATTAAAGTTAGTTAGTGAAGCTATTCGTTCACCCATTTCAGTGATGCAATATACTTTTTGAATCACATTATAGGATAAAGTATTCACATCGAAGTAGTTTTCAGCAAAATTCCAAAATTTCATTTGCTTTTTTTTTGAAATGGCTAACTGAAGTATGGCTAAAACGTTTATTATTGACGTGCCCCCAAAATAGAAATTTGCAAACTAAAATTGCGAAATAATGACAATAGAATTTGTTTGAATGATGGATACTGGCCGGAATCATTGTTACTAAGGCTAGGAATCTAGAAATTATGAATGGAGATCAATAGTATAGTTTAAAATATTTAATTGGTACGCTTTGAATGAAGATAATTATAAAATTCATCATCATAAGGGAAATATTAGGAACATCTCAAATCGGTATTTTAACCAATCAGGTGCATTGAGAGGTTATGTTATCCATATTTCTTCTACATTAAAAAGATTAGAAGTTATATATTTTTTAATGTTTTATATTATTTATAGCACAAATTACATTATTTTCAAATTAATTGCATTGATTTATAAATTGTATAATTTCTTTATCTTATACTTGAAATCTTCGCTCATGGCATTCACTTTATTTCAAATATACTTCATTCTCGTGCGCTCACTTATCCAATATGGCTGGCTGTGGTAGAGTTGCTTCCCATTGGTTAACTGTTTTTTTAGTTGCGCGTGGCTAGACCGTGTATTCTTAGATCACGATTAACACCACTGCATCAGCTAGACATTATACTTATGGAAACACAAGTGAGCACATTAGTTTTTGTTGAACTTTTCCGAGTTTCGTGGAGTTCTTTTTGCTCGACAATTACAAAAAATATGGACTTCAGCTGATACCCAAACAAAATTGGAAGGATGGAGATTGGCGGAATATGTATTAGCTTTCTTAGGTAAGTATTTTTCGTACTCTAAAGTTCTGAACAGTAACTGAACCGTATTTCGTTCTCAGTGACAAAATCGTATTTTTCCAACAGTGTTGAATAACGCGAATATTTTAAAAACAGTTATCGTGATTCTATTATACTCATAATATTGTGAATAAATTTCGAAATTTCATATGTGCATAAATATTGTGTCCTTCATTTTCTAAGGTCGTAGCCGTGTATTAATATATTTGAGGTTAGAATTCTGAAAATGACAGCCTAGGTCCGTATACCAGTCCGGTAAGAAGGCTTGCATTAAAAGATACTGAAAAATTGTTCTACATTCAATGGGAACGTAACAAATATTAAATTCTTTTGGATACCTTTTTTTTCCTCGAGTTTTGAATCTCCATCAGCGAGGTCCATTTTATTTTTTTTATTCTCATGTAAAATGATCTCCAGAATCCAAACCTGTTTAGCAGAATTCTAGCAGTTATGACGTTATAAAATGGACATTTTTCACCAAAAGTTCGTCTTCAACTAATCAGTCTTTACTTGAAAGTTACACAGGTAACAGCATATTTCGGCTTCGAATATTCTTCGATTGAATATATTCTTAAGTAAACGCGATTTTAGTGTTGCGTGTAGTATGCGGATTTGAGTGAAAAAATTGCAGTTCCTGATGTGCCTTTAAAACGCAGTGTTCCAATTGACTTCAATTTGTGCATAATCTGTCAAAGTCACAGATGTATTGCTACTTCAACAGAAAAGGGTCGCGCGAAAATTTTGGCAGCGGCGAATCTTAAAAAAGACTATGTGTATAATCGTTTCATACTTTTAAACGACGATGAATTCAAGTTTCAATATCATTCAAACGAAGTGTACGATGTTTAGACAAATATACACTGGGTTGGATTGTTGAAGAAGCTGCAAGAGCAACAACGTTGTTAAGCATTATTCCACACTTGAGTGAAGACGCTCTGTAAAGAGTACGACGTTTGAAAAGTGTGTAAGATATAATGAAGGAAAAGCCGCTTTATCATAGGTTATGTTTACGATCGCATGAACATGCTTGTCAACGATTCCAGAGAGCATCCCAGTTGGAATGTCTCGGAGGTGAGAACGTTGCAGGTGAAGGTATCTCACATTTTGATGCAATTTTCGCTTATATTGACAAAGTACAAGTGAACATAGATGCCGGTGAAGCTTACACACTTACAGAAGTGACGGAAGAAGTAAATGCCACTTTCGGTCCAAATATTACAGTTAGTAATAAGGAAGTAAAAACACTATCATGTGAAAAGTTTGCTAAAAATATCATAATTTCAAAGCCGAAGGAAGTGAATAAAACCATGATGTTTTATCATTCCAGTATTAAACAAGAGGAAGCTGTAAATTTATTATATTCAAGGAACACAATCAAAGAGTGTGCTAAGATCCTCCGAGGAATTTTCCGCGAATGAGATTTCAATTTGCAAGACAAATTCTGTTCTGTTTCGGAAGACGACGTCGAAAATGAAAGTGAAAACAAGAATGATGATAATCAGGACGACGATGTGCAATATGAAGAAAGCACGTCAACATTTTCGCGTGGTAAAAAATTGAAAGTATACTCCATCTTCCAAATATTATATTGCTTAGTAAACAGAGGAAGGAAACGAACGACTTTGCACGTTACGGCCGCCGTATCAGTACACGGGTGTTACAATAGCACATATATTGTTAACAGCTTGAATCACTTAGGTGTCAGTTTGAGTTATGATGGAGTTCAGCGACTTCGATCAAATTTTGCGTCTTTTACGATAGAATCTTCGGAAAAATCGCAAGCATGTAACATGTCTGAAACGTTTATGAGCTGCGACACGTTAGAAACACCCGAAATGTACGAAACATGTACGACATCAGAAAGTTAAGGAATATTTGAATCTTCTGAAGCATCGTTTGAAAGACCACCAACTCGTCAAACATCTTAGTCTGAGATTTATCTGCAGCGTTCGAAATATCCGAGAGGATGGAAATTTGCGAAACTACTGATAATTTTGATCGCGAACCAGATACCATGTCTGGAATGGACGGGACGCACGATACAGTTTCTGTTCTTCTTCAAGATCAGCTTACGACCGCTAAATTCAAACCCAACGTCTTCGAGATAAAAGTTAATAGTCGTAATCAAACTTTTAATGAGGAACTTCAATGTCAGGTATTGAAGGATTTCCAAAAACCTAGTTAGCGGATCGCATTACCTTACAGTTTTGTAGTGTCCCCTGTTGATTCTATGACAAGTGAAATGTACGGTAATATGAATCCGCGTTATGTCGCATGGCACTTGTCAAGTATGAACGTTTCTGAAATTTCATTAGGGATCGAGAAAAGGAAGAAACATCCGGAAATTCCATCCTGGGCAGTGTTTAACTCTGCAATGTTGGTTTACACAAGGACGAAACTGATTGTGGGTCTTCTACCAGTTTTGCCTTATCCAGTAACTAAGTATTACACTGTTTATACAGCACTTTGCAATTTTAGAGACGTGTTAAGTCAGTTGGAACAAAACTTTCTGCCCGTGACTTGTGACGAAGGAGTGTACGACATTGCAAGACATAGCAAGTTCTTGCGAAAGGAATAATTCAAGATTGCAGATGAATCAATTCTTGAAGAATGAAAATCTTGAGAAGTTTTCGGAGAATCTTGATTTGATCAAAATGGTGCAAGAAAGCTTCGCTGAACACAATTTCTCTGAAGGTATGTTTCATTATACGTAAATAAACGTTTGAACATACTTCATCAATCCCTTTCAACTTCAATGTTTACACACACGTATGTATTTAGAGTACGAATTTTCTGGCATTATCTAGAAATAAAATCGTTCGGTTTTCTAATTTGGCAAAGAAATAATGTACATGAGTTGCAATAGAATTGAATCTTGAATTAAGACATATCTCAAATTATTTCAACATTTTTTAATTATTGTAACAATTGTATGCATTTCCGCATTTAGTAAATGACAAATTGATGAGCAGTAGGGACATGGAAAAAATATTAAAGTGGAAGTTGAACTGCCAAATCTAAAATTAAACTAGCTGTGAATTCGATCTCGAGTGTTTCCACTTTGTTCGTATTTATAATTATATGGTGCTCATTTCACGAGCACTCTGCTTCCCGTTACCAAATGTATTTGCTTCCTCATAGAGGAAGCATTAGTTATTTTTTTCAATAATAGACAAACCAAAGTCTTCATTTTGCTCAATTTAAAAATAGAAATTTACCAGAAAAGAAAAATTACAAAATAATACAAAAAATGTTTTAGATACAAAGACTAATCAGACAAATCAAATCTTGCATTTTAAATAATAATTTGTTGAGCTGGAAAAGGGAAAGGAAAAGTTCTGTCGCACCCTATCCCTTTTCCAGCTTTATGATTTCTTCACAAAGATTGTCATAATATTACTCCATTTGAAAATTTATGATGAAAAAGTCTTTTCTATTCATGCATCAACTTCAAATTATGTCGATGAAAAAAGTTTTTCATTTTGATACTGATGATTCAGATATTATAAATGAGCAGAACTTCCCTAATCTTCAATAAAGTGTATTATTATTATTATTATTATTATTATAGATCAATCGATTTGCCTCGAATCAAGAGATTTTTTCCGTTCTTGCATCAATTTTGAATTATGTTACTGAAAAAAGTGTTACGATGAAAAACCGTGTTTTCAAATATTATGCAATACCATAGCTTCCTTACTCGGAAATGAAATGTATTAATATTATAGGTCAATCGCTTCGTCTCGAATCAACACATCTTTTCTGTTCTTGCATCAACTTTGAATTATGTTAATGAAAAAAGTTTTACTATAAAAAAAACGATTTTCAAAATATATAAATTATCATAACTTCCCTACTCTTTGATAAAATGCGTTATTATTATAGGTCAATCGATTCGTTTCGAACCAAGGAATCTTTTATATTCTTGCATCAACTCTGAATTATGCTAGTGAGAAAAGTTTTACTATAAAAAACCGATTTTCAAAATATATAAATTACCCTAACTTCCCTACTCTTCAATAAAATGTATTAATGTTATAGGTCAATCGATTCGTCTCGAACCAAGGAATCTTTTATATTCTTGCATCAACTTTGAATTATGCGAATGAAAAAAGTTTTACTATAAAAAACCGATTTTTAAAATATTATTGAGTGCTAGAAAAAAATGCAATAAATATTTTTAGAAATCCTTCGGTCAGTTTCAAGATATTAGTGAGGAAAAAAAGCTCTCCAAATTTCATCAACTTATTTGCAACCGTTTTCTAGTTATCGTGTTCACAAAAAAGCGTGACATCCACACATCCACACACACAAACACATCCGGCAATTGCTTAGAACATTGTATTAGACATTTTTAAATTAGGGAGGGTTTAATTAAATGAATTTAAAATTTTTGAAAAATGTTACCATTACAAAGCTTCCTCTATGAGGAAGCAAAAATTAAATAAATTATAGAGTTCCACGATTCAGATTTAGTTCAAGAAACATAAATCGACGTTATTATTTTTAGTTTCAATTATATCATTTCAAGAAATTTTAAGCTAGAAGCATAACGAATTGAACGATTACATACTTTTTATAAAATGTTCTCTTCCTAAATTAAAAGTTAAGTATTATTTTGTATTTGAAACAGTTTGAAAATCTTCGAAATGCTTGAAAATCTTTAAGCGTTTTCATGTTGTATTAAATTTTTCAAATGCCGGGAAATAAAAAAAAATCCTCAAGATCTTCTAGATTCGTTTTTGGTAATTCTGTGAATATTTATAAGTTCTTTTAAATATTCTCTTAAAATTAATTTTTCAAGATAAAAAATCATTTTCAATTCTGCTAGAAAATGTTTTTTATTCTGAAGCCTTTCAAAATTCTTAAAAAACTTCTAAATTTGTTGTTCGAAATTTGCTGAAATTAATATTTGGTTTTAAATTAGGCCGTGGACTATTTGCACCAAAATTTTGGTACGAATAGCCGGATTTTGTCGGTACAGGTAGACACTTCGCTTAAATTATTCAGAATCATTTTATATTTTAAATAAATGTTGAATTTTTTAAAAACTTCTAAATATCTCATCAACTTACTCGCATTTTTTCTCCAAGTTCCTTTTGCAGAAATGAAACTTTGGACAAATTGCAAAGAGTGGATATTGAAGAAGCTAATGTCAGAATAATAATGCACGTATTGTATGCAAGCCAAGCAGGATTTGGAAATATTAGTATTCTATTTTCTGACAAGGATGTTGTGGTAATTGCCTTACCACATTGGAAATTATTTGAAGATATTCTGAATATGCCTCCCATTTTTCATGGCTTCTGGCAATTTTCTATTCTAAACTTCAAAATTATACATCCTGCATGAAGGTGAATGAAAAAATTAATCCTTCGCTAAGTTGAAGTTCAAAAACTCTTTAATATGAGAACCAGAACATAATGTAGTATCTTGGGAACGCTTCCACATTTTTAATAATAATTCGAGAATCAAGAAACGCTGCGTTATATTTTTTGATCTCATGTTGAAGAAAAGATCGTGGACTTTGATGTAGCGAACTTTCAATATTCATCGCGCACTTCCATTAAGCCAGCAAGACGTGGAACTTGAGAATGGAAGATTGGTAAAAAACGGCAAACAGGTCGGTCTTTCTCAGAAGCTCTCTCCACTCCTATCTATAGAAAATACTTCGAGTAAAGCTCAATCGAAGTGAAATTGTATAAGCTTTCCAACAGTTTTTTAAACAGCTTTCTAACATAATTTATCCCTGAGATAATCACGAAAAAGAGGCGCATGTTTTTAATAACAATTTTCCAGCAGGCTGACAATTCTGCCAGCTACTGCATCTAATTCTATTTAGCATTTTATTATATTTGATTCGTTTTTACACAATGACTTTTTCCTTGTAAGAAAAAGTAATACAAATTTCAGACCCTGTGGATGAAATTGGGTTCCAGGAAAACGACGAGATATTCGCCAATTCACTCATTAGCTGCTTGTCACGGAACACAATTATGTTCTCTTCTTCCCGTGATTCATCATCTGACAGGATCCGATTACACAAGTCAAGTCGGTACAAAACATCGCAGCATTGAATCTGAACCGAAAAACTTTTTACGAAAATTCGTAGAGGGTAAGAAGAAACTTTGAAGCGTTTTGCATAATTCGACTCCTTTCGCAGCCGAATATTCATTCAGCTGTGAATAAGCCAAGTTTTTTCTGTGCTGAATATTCTTGAACACTGCTGAGTACATGTGCATTCCTTTAATGATAACTTTATACATTTTTGTATATGTATGCAAGCAGTGAAGACTTGGAGGATATTTGCCAGAGTGCAGCAGAATATTTAGTTCAAGTGCTTCAACAAGTAAGTGCATATAAAATGCTGGATCAATTAGGATTTCATGTGTACCATCATAAATCGACGCCTGTGGATATGTTGCCTCCTACAAGTCATTTTATTTGACTTTATGAAATTTTTTAGCCTTTTCCCCGTCTTTCTATCACAAGCAGAAGCTGAGATGGGAGCTAAAATTTTAAACAGTTGTGCAGGTCAATATATTTAAATTTTACCTTTCTCTCTCAACCACCATCTTCCAGAAGGGGAACAGGGAATGAGAGAGTCAAGGTTTAACGGGAACTACGTGTCGATCATGCCAAGGGCAAGAGCGCAATATTTATGTAAGAAAGGAGAGAAAGGAAGTCAGGAGCTTATAGCGAGGATGAGGTGTGGGTGCATGGCGGGTTTTAATAGGTTCTGGCTCTCTCGGGAGAAGAGGATGTGTGAACTGTGTGGGAAGGGAGATGCAAGAGTGCAGCACTAATTGGAGGAGTGCGTAGAGGTGGAAAGGAGTGGGATAAGCATGGAGGTATTGATGCATGAAAAGGGGGAAAAAGGGCAGTAGCATAGGTGAAGGGAGTGTTGGGTAGGATGGAGAAAAAGAGAAGGAAGGAGGAAGAGGAATGGAGAAGGAAAGATTGTAAATTGGAAAGGAAGCAGATATAAGTAAGCTGCAAATATTGTAAATAGTAGATAAGCAATAGGTATTAAAGCGAAAACAAAGTTTGGCAAGCCAGGCAATCCGGAAAAAGTAGGGACATGCGAGCGAGGCGAAGCGAGGAAGGCAAGGCGATAAGAGCGTGCGGCTTAGAGATAAGGAATGGATGGATGTTAGTTAAGAAATGGGTAGGGGTTTATTTAATATTATTTTTGTGACCATTAGACACCTATTTTTTATTTTTGTGACATACATATCTCGATTACCATCGGTAGCCAAGGGCGTCCTTCCGGCTCGTATCGTGACAGACCCATATTTGAGACATCGTAGTGACAGAAGTAACAATAATTTAAAACTTTTCTTTGTATCAGATCGCTTCATTTATTGTCCAAATTAAAGATTCTAATAGTTTGTTGCCGTATTAGCAATTTTCTTTATCATTCCATCAGATATAATACGCTTTAGAATTTTCAAAGATTGTTCTCATTGGCCTGGCTAGAGGCTGCGACTGAAAATTTAGACACATTGTTAGCATTATTTCTCAAAAATTAATTTTAAGGCTGTCTGTAGTTCTGGATCCTCTAAAAGACTGCCATGTGAGGCTCTTTACACCACTCTCCACAATTTTCGTGCATGATCAAAACACTTCTGCCTTTAAATTTGTTTTTAAGATAGTACAATTCTTTACCAAAGACCTTCTGAATATGACTTTCATCAGCCAGTTTAAATACAGTTTGCGAATTTCCTTGACGTACTCTAGCTATAGTTGGGCTGTCTTCATCGCCAATAAGCACTTGGACATTCAGCCCTGTTTCTTTCAATATTTTTCTATTATTTATTAGCTGAGCACCGAGATCCGCTTCCATAGCTTCGGCACTTCCTTCGAAGTTCTTACGACAATCATGTGTTTTTTGCTTCCCCTGGTCACACATTTCACATTTTCTGTTCCTGCACCCGAAATTTAGAATTTTACCTCTAATAAAACCAATTATGGCACCATAACCATTAAGGCTGTCGTATAGCTTTTCCCATTGCCCTGCTTAGTCCATTCCATATCAAAAGAAACGATGTTTACAATTCCACTTAAAGCCGTATCAAAAGCACTGCTTATATTTATATCCTTTTCGACGACGTTGTTTTCGTTAACGATATTTTTGTCGATGTCTTGAGAACCGCTTGGATCTGTAGCACAACGGAGTAGGTTCAAATGGGGATAAATCTCGGAGACTATATTATTTCGCCTGTAATGTGGAAGAAAGAAATTTACTAATAAGGTTTAAAAAAAGTGTAACCATAAATTGATCTGATTTCTGTCGTGTATCGTTTTCACAATTTTCATTTTTTACATTAAATATTCTATATTTAATACATATTCAATATAGGACATTCAGTATACAGGAAATTCTTACAGATCATCGCATAGTTTATCTATATTCTCGAAGATGAGTCGTTGCTTCAATTTTGCACATTTGCTGCGTTTCAAATTTTCAGCAAGCACTGACTGTTCAACAATACGTCGTCCTTCCAATGGACTATTCGCCTTGTTTTTAGTGCAATTTGCCATTTCATTTGCTTTGGACATAGCCGCAACAGTTTTTGATCTTTTATGAAAAACTTCCTTTTTCATAAATTTACCTCTATCTACTAACCGATCTGTCATTTTCAACAAATGTGACGTTTCATTTGCAGTCAAAGAGCACAAATGTCAACGCAGACACCATGAAAACTGCGACGTTATTTAAACTCGCTTGTTCTTTACTTCCTCAACTAATTCATCATTCAAGAAAAAAATATAGGGTATTCTGTATATATAAACGTGTTCTTTATTTCAAACATTTATTATAAGCTACAATTCTTCCCAGATCCAATTAAAACCTTCATGGTCTGAAGCAGGTACATGTCCAAGGGTGCAAAGTCACAGCGTCCTTGATAGAAGAACAACCCTAATAGCACGGAACTTTCCGCGAACACCTTCAGAACGTGTAAAATGTCCGCCCATTGGAAGCGTTCCACTGGGACCTGATGGGAACCTTCCTAGGTGAGAATGGGTATTTTTTTTATCTGTACTGATAATAATAACAATATCGTTAATTTATGTTTGGAACGTTTCGAAAGTTCCCCCGGAACGTTCCGTGCTATTAGGGAAGAAAAGGGCCTGTAGGGTTATGTCGTGGTTTAACCTCTAAATTAATTATATTGAATATGCCTTACACATATTGCGGCTATGGCGAATAACTAAACTCACAAGTCATTAGAATAGAAAAGAGCGAGGAGCCCTCGTCATGAACTAATTAGTTAAAAAGGCGATTCGCTGTCGGAGTTGTGACGTCCTTGCTTGTCAATATGGCCGACAAGAACTATGATGGAAGCGGTAAAATTTGAATTCCAAACCAGCGATGAATGTGTCAATTGCTGCAACGGTCATTGAAATGACCTCCTGAAAATGATTCTCTGGTAGCGGGAAATTAACAACACAATTATTACACACAACTATAAGTTTATTCAAATTTCCTTGAATAGGTCGTCGCACAGAGTCACACACTTATCAATTTAACTTGCACGAATTGCGATGGTCTTCTAACCTCGCGAAATTCTAAGGAATACAACATTTCACTAATACAAAAAGTTTCGAGAGAACAACTAAGGGGTTCAAATGCCGAATTGCGACTGACTGTCGGAGTGTCGGTTTCGCTCGCTGCTCGCTCAGGCCTCGCAGGACCCTTCGAGTTGGGGTGGCGAGTCAGCGACTTGACCAATCGCCTTCGTCAGAAGTAGCCCCTCTAGGTTTTCCGCAGCCCTATCGCGCAGCACCCTCGCGTTTTGGGTACGCCCTACTCCTTCGCATAGAGGCAACTTGTTTTTCTCTGAACTGCCTAATTCTGGGAATACTTGAGGCGCTTGAAACAGAACCTTATTTTTTCTACATCCTGTTGGGTCCGAACGATGAAGTTTACTTTCTCGAAGGGATAAGCTAAAACAGATGTGCTTGACAAATTTATGTTCTGTCGTAAATTTTAAGTCGAAGTAAGGGTCCGGAAAGCTATTAAATTTGAAATTGAAATCGTGACAAACAAGACTGAAGGGGATTTTTAAAAGAATGGACAGATTTTTGAAATTACTTAATGGATTCTGAGGGTGGTTTGTTTTGAGCCTCCCGAGTTTACAATTTCCAGATAATTGAACCTTCACGTGACTTGTCTGCATTCCAACGATTTTATGTTTTTATATTTCTAAATTGAAGAAAACCCTAAAATCAAATTTATCTTCTTTCTAAATAATTTTCGAGTGAAAATTAAAACTACTATGCTTAATGATTACGTATGTTTGAATAATCGCGCCTAAATAAAGTGAAGGTGGGGATAAAACCTAACCTGCATCGTTCACACGTTACACAGTATAAAATGCAAGGGCCATACAGAGATGGGCGACTCGTTGTCGCTTCTGAAACTAAGTAGACAGCATAGAGAGGCAACTCCATTTACAATAGCGAAATTTGGAGGCAACGAGATCCCGATAGGCCTGAGATCTGTCGCCCCAAACGGTGGAAAGTCAAAGTGCCCTAACTTAAGGCTTTTTCGTGGAGTTCAAGAAAACGAGTTGTAGCATGAAAAAATGATATTTTAAATTTCGATTTTGATGCGACAATAGATTTTGGAAAGTTTTTTATATGGGAAGTTCCTGACACTTTGGAACTGCAAAGATTGTGGATCAAGATTTTTGTTTGAAATAAATCGATTTTGAACGCTATTATTTCAGAAAGTTATTCGACAAAATAGGAGGCCGGCGGACGTAATAAATCTTTACTGTAAACCAGTGACAGAAGAAAAAAAATAATTATAATGTATATCCTGTTATAAGCAATATAATGAACACGTGACAAGGATGTGCAAACATATTGTAGTGTGCAAAGATGCTCCAGACAATGTTAAAGACATAATTTTAGATTCGATAGTTGCACATAACCTTGACAGTGTAAATGATCCTTTAAAAAATGATATGGGTATGTCAGAAAGGGTAAGTTTTCATTTCACCAATATAAGAATATTAATAACTACAATATCTATTAACATTTCAAATATATATTGATTAAATATATATTGGTAGAAGACAATGCAACTACAATGGCGAAAGCTCTACAACTATTAGCAGAGGATCCAGATGCAAAAGACTTGTCAATTTCTTACTATGGTTGCATTGACCATTCCTTAAATTTGCTCGCAACTGATATCTTAAAGCAGATAAACTTCAAACGAGTCAAAAATAATATTATAACTATTATCAAGGCTATAAACTGCAGTCAAATTCTACGAGAGGCAGCTAAAAGTTATACAAATGAAAATGTATAAAAAGATTATTTCCCTGCTTTTACCAGTGAAAACGCGATGAATGTATGTTGTAGATTGCAATAAAATTGGTTTAAATAATAAAATCGACCTTCTAGAGGTTGCTGAGTGCTTGCTCGTACTTGCCAAGAGAATTGCAAATCATTATTTTGAACGAGATGATGTGGATTGAATTGTGTTTCTTGATAGAGCCAACCAAAGTATGGGTTTCTAATTTCGAATCAAAAACATCTGTCATAAGTAAAGTTTCTTTTGCCGTAGAAGAAATTTCTGACCATTTGTGGGGCAATCTTCCGCACGCTCATATAGCAACGAATGAAGAAGAAAACATTATAAAAAGTTTAGAAACCCGAACAGAATCATGGATGAGGCCTA
The DNA here is from genome assembly GCA_932178445.1 of Andricus quercusramuli. NCBI lineage: Eukaryota > Metazoa > Arthropoda > Insecta > Hymenoptera > Cynipidae > Andricus > Andricus quercusramuli. The sequence goes on along the minus strand of CAKNXH010002150.1, from coordinate 25,422 downwards.
TACACTCTTCTGCAAATATCCTAGACCCTTCTACAGGAGGGAAAGGGTTGAGCCAAGAACAGTACACTCTTGGCGTAATCGCATTCTTAAAGTGGCAAAATCCCTGAATGCAGATGTGGATCAAATAAGATAAGAATTTGGAACGGCGTTCCTTCTCTAAAATACAATCCAAGAATATGGCGGAGCAGTCTGTGCTGCCAGTAACTTAAGTAAAGTAGCGACAGCAATTCTGTCCCTGCCTCCAACGTCTTCAGCCACAGAGAGAACATTCAGTACTCATAGCAACATCGACACAAAAGGAAATGAAATAAATTGACAGTATATCGATCAAGGAAGTTGTTTTTATAGCACAAAATCTTAAAACTATGAATCAAAAAGAAAAGAAGTTAAACGAAGAAGAAAAACAGTTAGAATTAGATGAATCAGAAGTTGGAGAATATTCAATAGAATACCTCGAAGATAGTGATTATTGCCGAATTTCTTATACGTTTTCTTCCTGTCGGCAATGCCTCCCGGATTGAATACAACAAATTTAATGCCGTACAGAACTAGGTAACTAACGTTTTTTTTTCGAAAATGGGCTTTTTGCATAGAAAATTCTTGGAAAATCAAATACATGTTGTGTTGAAATGTTTTGTTTGAAATCTCATTTTTAATATAGTAATAAAAATACTTGTTTCTCAAAACCAGACAACTGACTCTCTGTACTGGTCGTACTGGTCTCTCATCTTCCTCTTTTTTACCTAACCTAAAATTCTTCGTCGTCTGCAAAACAAACCATTCCTTTTCTTCCTGAGTCGATTTTCTCAAAAAAATCCTTGTTGTTGGCCATGTGGCTTGTTGCCCCTGAATCCATGATCCAAACCTTCTTTCCTTCTTGAGCATTCACTTTCCTAGCTTTTGAACGAACCTCTTCTGTAGGTTTCGACTCCTTACATTCTCTTGTTGTAAAAGCTAGTTCTTCGCACTGTGTGACTGTACTTGCTTTCTCCTGCTTTTTCTTCCAGGCTTGATATTTTTCACAGTCGCTTTTAAAATGCCCTCTCTTCTTGCAGAAGAAGCATTTCTTCTGTAAATTTGTGCGTGCTTGAGCTTTCATCGCCGCTTCACCTTGATATTCCAAAGTGGTGACCAAAGTGTCGTACGACTCTGGCAAGCTCTCCAACAACATAGCCGCTGCAAACTCACCCCTTATCTCTTCTCCAAGAGCTGTCATTCGGTTGAATGTGTCCTGCATTTTGTTGACATGGTCCTCCATGTCACCGTCTTCCGCTGATCGCATTCTGCATAAGTTTTTCCCGGTCTCATAAAATTCCCGATCGTTTGCCGGTTTCCCGTATTTTATCCAAAATTTCAACACCACAGATATTCTGGAGCAGCGGTAAATAGATGCGGATTTTAACATCTAAAATCAGTTTTTCTCAGTTTTCTTTCGCTTAGGAGATGGAAAATGTCGCAAAGATCACATAAAACACTTAAACATTATTTGACACTGTCATTATATTACTTTAAATATGTTATTAAATTCAATATTATCATTTTGCCATGCATTTGCAACAATCATAGGCCAACTGCATAGCTGGTGCCACCACACGGCCACCGTCAACACATAGCACATTTTCAACTCAGAGTTCCAGGAGGCTGTTTAAGGAACCAAATGCTCAAACTAGATTTAAACTTCCTTATACAATATGTATTTCTATGTCAAATATTTATTAAAGGTATTGAGAGATACAGCACTGATAAAAATTAAAATAGGCTTTTGAAAGAAAACAATTTATGAAGATAAACCTGATGTTATGTTTATATTTATTACTTATTCGTATTTTGTATATTTTGAATTTTCCCGCCGTAATGATTAAAACTTTGAAACGTTTCCAAAGTTTCATGAAACTTTCCATTTGCTCAAAATTTCGCATGAAACTATACAACCCTATAACCACCGCTATAGCTTCATCACCAATTGAATAAAAAAAAATTATTTTGACGAAAAAGAAAATTTACATATTTTGAAAGAAAATAGTACAATACCAATTTTTCACAAAAACTGAAATAGTTCAATTTTCAGTTGAAAAATTAATTTTCAAAAAAAAAAATTACAAAATTACAATTGTCACTATTTTGACCTTAAATTTTAAAAGACCTATATTTAATCGTGAGGTAAGCATAATTACCGTGGACAAAGCACAATATCTGGCGGACATACTCTTCTTTATTAACTTTGTGAAAAATGGTAACTTACACATGAAATACTGTAAAATTCTTTCTAATTGCCTTGTGATTGGCTATTGAACATTCCTCGATTTCTGCTGGGGTTAATTCTGCAACCGCGCCGCTGTTCATATTTATTTTTCCCCTTTTTGACCCCAAATGAACAGGTTTATATATTCCACGAAAAATCGTTTGACCGTGTGTTGCTTTTTCCAAAATTGCGCAGACGTCACCATTTGATGTGGATAATACAATTTGTTCTTCGGTTGGCATGGGCTTGAGGGCAGAAGTTCTGGTTCTCAATTGAATTAGGTCATTCTGAGGAAAAACATATCTTCGAAGTTCGAATACCCGGTTCGGATTCTTGTGGGGAATAAGTCGAATAAATCTAAGTTCTTCAAATCTAAATCCTAGTACGCGAGGAAAATATTTCTTGATAGGAGGAGACCCGGACCTGGAATGGGGAGACTTAGATCTGACACGAAGAGGAGTGACGGTTGGAGAAGGTGACCTGGCGGAAGAGTTAGGTCTTGCAGGAGGATGAGACCTTCCAGAAGAATATTTGTCTGGAGATGAAGAAGTAGCAGAAGGTCCGCAACGAGGAACACCAGGAATAAGATCTCCATTAGGCAAATATTCAAATTGTGAACTTAATTCTGCAACAAGGAATAGAGGATTACATTTTCCTTAAAGTACACAATCGTAGGTTGGTATGTCATGAGTTGTACAAGTTTATTGTGATTGCCGAAGTTGTTTTCAACATGGTTATTTACTGTTTGTAACGTGTTCATCCAATTCGGGTTTTCGTGATGAAAACTTCTACGTGGATTAAGAAACTACACGTGAGGTTATGTGTGAAATTCCACGTTAAATTCAGATGGTAAATAGAAACAATTAACGTAGAAATTCGACGTGGAATTCCTTTTGGATTTCCACTTGACTTAAGGAAACGGCGCAGACTTTTTACGTCGATATCTACGTGGAACTCTAAGTAGAGTTTCAAGTAAATCAACCCCTAGAATTATAGAACGAGACACATTAATATTGTAACCAAAGTAAACAAGATAACAAATGAATGAAAGTTAATTCTTTTTGTTTGAAAAGTCTACTATTATATTTTTGGTGGAGAATTCAACCGTTTGTTTGGAAATTTTGTTTACTCTTGACTGAAAAATCTTTCTGTGTTCAAAATTCTACACCTTTTTTGAGAATTCACCTTTCGTGTAAATTCAACGGGTTTCATTACAAATTTGAATTTTTTGTTTGACAGTTCTACTATTTCGTTAAAAGTTAATCTCATTCGTTCTTCTTTTTCCATAATGTGTCCCCTAAGGGTTCACATGACCTGCGTTTCTTACAAAATCCATCTACATATTTTATACTATCTCATCCGTACTATTTACCAATATTTTCTAGATCTGTAGCACTGAAGAACTCCCTTTTTTCTTCTTTCTATCTTTTTAGTTATATTGCCCTTCCTCTCCTTTCTTCTACCTTCTTAAAACACTTTCCCTAGCTCCCATCCCTTTCTTAAACTGCCATGCCCTTTTTTTTACTCTAGTACCTAATATATCCCTTTACGCTCCTTCTGTCACCATACAATCCAGGAATGCTCCACTTTACCCCTAGAGTCCACCTTTTATACCTTTCTTGTTAAACATTCAATCTCTTCCTTTTCCTTCAATCACCAAACCTCCGATTCATAACTAAATAGCGGCTGTACCATCGTATCAAATAACCATATCCTCCTTCTGCAATCTTTCTCTCACCTTCCTTTTCCTATTCCCCATATCACTTTGATAAACCCCAACGCTTTTCCATCCTTTCTCTTCTATGAAATCTATGTTCACAATTTTTTGCAAAGTATATCACAAATCTTTAAACTCAACTTCTTTCTTCAATCTCCACTATCCTTTTGGTCGTACCTAAGAAATTTTGGAAGAATTCTGGAATGCCACTTGTACATTTGCTGGTGCGTTAGTCACATTTGCTTTCTTCACCTGGCGTGCAATTCATCATTTTGCCAAACCTCAGAAGGTTTTATCATTATGTTCACACTTTAAGTTTTCAACCTTCTACTGCCCCAGGCCCGTATTGAGAGATTATTGTTCCTGTGTGTCAACTTCATTTGGTGGATGTTTGGTTGCCAGCTTGTTTAATTCTCAATATTGGAGAAGCGCTATGTTGATTTACCATCATTTGGGCCGAATTAACTAGGATCTCTCCAATTAATCCAAAACATTACGAATATTGAATTAGAGAATATCAACTTTGAAGAGCATAGCCCTGAATTTGAATTGAGATACTGTATAGTGTAACGAAATTCGACCAATCAGAAGGAAAATAAAGAACAGCCAGTAACTAAGAGAACAACATTGTCAAGGACCAAAACGAACCCTGTCACTATTCACCTTTTCGTCTGCAGCTTCCGAAGAAGATGGTTCGAACGACAAAAAGAAAACAATTTAATTAAATGTCCTCCCCTCTATTGAAGTTCTTCTTTAACACTTGATTTGAGAAGAATAAAACTAAGTTATTTTAATGAGTTTAAATCCAGAATTTCCAGATGGGATTTAATTTCTTGAACGATAACAACTTATAATTGTGAGATAATCCAATATAATGTAAATCGAATTCCCTTCTTGCTTCCCTTTCCTTATCCTTTGAATTATTTGGACCATAATGAAAACATTTAGCCAAGTCCGAAATACCGGATGAAAAGGTCACTAATTTAGATTGCTGGAGACATTCAAGAAGACGGATTACGAGTGTTTTTTTTTTCAATTTTTGACGTATACAGTTATTCAAAGGCCTCTGGTGAATTATTTGGTGAAATTCTGGTTAAAGTGTGTAGTTCAAGCGGATCTGTGTGTGTTCAGGAAGAAAAGAATGAAAATCATTTAGACGCGTGGAAGAAAAGCAGTACGGGTCGATACGTGATCTGCTTTACCAATAGTGAGCATTGAAAATTCTTTGATCAATTGTGAAAATAGTCGGTATTATTGATCGCTCAAGTTATCTTCAGTCAACATTCGACGATTTCAGGAACGCATTCAAAAAATGGAGAATCTCGGTCAAATTGAATTGATTGAAAACAGAATCAAGACGTACTGAAAAGCAGAAGTACTTGCGCTCCACATATTTATTTTTGAAGAAGACGGTGATCGAGGGAATAGACAAAAATTGCGCGAGTTTAGTGCCTTAATTTTCAGGATGGCTCAGAAGAACACACGGCTAAGTTGAACTACGCGAATCCAAGATTAGCAGATGGTGATTTGACGTCAATATGTAATCTGCTGAGATTGGATTACGGCGGAACGAAGGATGAAGTCATACGACGTTTTCAGATTTCGAGGATGCAGCGATTCTATAGGAATGGAGTGATCTTCAAAAACTGAGTTTTGCGAGAAAATCTTTAAAAGATGTAGCCAAGCTGCTCGTGCAGAACTCTACTGAATATACGTAAAGGTTAACAGATGCGACACATCCAACCGTACACGTACAAATTTAAACGTGCACAGTTCGATGAGTCCTAAAAGAAACTACACAACTCGCGGCGGCAGATGGAAACTACGCAACTCGTGGCGGCAGATGGAAAATACGCATCTACCGCAGCGAGTTGCGTAGTTCCTTTTAGGACCCATCGAGTTGTACCACTGGCCCTCGACTCCATTGCAAAAATTCTGATTTGCGTGAAGCTTAAAAAACATTCACCGAAAATTATAGATATATTATTATATTTACCAATAGAATTGACGATCACGGCCAAGGATAAGGTCAGAGTCAAGACGATCGTCATCTTTTCTAATCAGTGGAAAAAATAATTAATGTATTAATAAAGAATTTTATTAACAATGAAACTAATGACTATTCCAATGCTTCATTAGTTTATATAATCATTATCACATTCGTTATCTCTTGCACTAAAGACGTCAGCATTGTCCTTCAGAGATATTTGCATTTGATAAGAGTCAGTGCAAAGGAAAAGAACTTGGTTACAAATTTAATTGAAACCGCACAGAAAAAAATAATGGTTAATTTTGAACAACTAAACGGCGTCAAAATGTACTGAAAGAAAATTGAACTCTAATTGGTTCATATTGAGAAATACGAATATTGCAAGCAATTGAATTGTTTTTCAGTTTTTACATTGATTAAGAGAGCGACCATAATGAGGCCATCCACAAATTACTTGATTGGTTTTTCGCTTAGTATCGACCCCCTCCCCCTCGCCCATTGTCACGTGACTTTTTCTTGATATAACAAAAATTTACATAACGTGACAGGGAAAATTAGGATGGATTTTTAAAAAACCGTGGTAAAAAGCAGTTATAAAACGACTTTTTCTAGCTGCTGCGCTTGCGCAGTTCAAGCCAGATTACTTTCTCTTGCTATTACGCTTGCCCATTTCGATTCAGATTTACTTTCCAGGACTGCCAGAATCATAAACTCACTTGATTATGATTTGTCGCTTGAGAGACTGATTGTGTGTAGTATATAGTGATTGAACAAACTCGAAGTGATAAGTTACCATAAATGACTGATTAACTACGATAAATTACAGCAAATTACTGATAAATTACCGAACATTTTAGAAATTTTTGCATACCTGGAATGTTGTGCTATAGCAATTTTCCGTAAATTTCCATAAATATAAGAAATTTAGGAAAATAAATTACCGGAAATTTTGAAATTTCTTGGAATGTTTCGAAAAAGCTTTGGAAACCTGAAATTTCCGGTAATTTAGCGATTTTTCATACATGTTTGGAAATTTAGCAATTTTCCATAAATTTCTGGAAATTTGTGGATTTTCTTCAAAAAGCTTCGGATACCTTGAATTTCAGGAAATATTTCGGTCATATACAAACTCACTGAATATTTCCGCAAATTTTCGGTAATTTTACCATAAATTTTCAAAAATTACCATAAATTATCCGAAAGATTTGTCTTTAATGTTTCTCAAATCGAAAATTCCCTGCATTTGTTATAAAAAATATCGTGTGCAACAGGTACTGAAAGTAGACATTGGCTCGTTTGCAAGAACTAAGTTTGAAAAAAAGCATGTAGTTATTACAAGAAATAGTAATTTATTAACAACAGTAACCCTAATACAATAACAAATGATTCAATTTGAATCAACGAATTAATTAATTAATCGAAGGAAACATTAATTTAAAAATAGGCAAATTTAAATAAATAAACTAAGAAGGTATAGTTTCTATTTATTTTTTATATTTCCATGGAAGAATTGAAAAAAAAAAATTATTGTTTCAGTTTGAGGTAACATGTTCTATATTTTTTATGAAAATACATAGTTTTTATCCAATTTTTTATATTTACGCGAAAGAATTTTTTTGAGTAAAGATATCGTTTCAGTTTAAGATAAGATGTTGGATATTTTTGATTAAAATGTATATCTCATTTAATTTTTTATATTTCTACGGAAGAATTTTCTTCAGTAAAGATGTAGCTTCATTTTGAGATAAAATGTTCGAGATTTTTTATTAAATTACATAATTTTTTTGAATTGTTTATACTTATATAAGTTTTTTTAAAACAAAGATATAATTTCAATTTAAGAGGTTTTCGCTGATTCGAAGGGATTTCAACAGTTTTCAAGAAGTTCCCAGGCGTTTCAAAACACTACAAAGTATTTGTGTTTGTATTTATCTCAGAAAGTCCCTCTGGCTAATTCACAAATTTGAAGCCAAACTTGAAGTTATAGTAATATAACATTAACTTAGAAACTCGTACTGATTTAAAAAAAAAATTAATATATTTATAATCATCCTCTACAAACTGGTCAGTTATTTTTTTTCATTTCTGTTCCCATTTACTTCAATTTATTATAAGAACACCCCAAACGTCATTGCCGTACGGCGCGTCCCAGCCTTACTTTGCACAAGCATAAAATTATTTTCTCTCTTTTTTTAGACAGTAATCTGAAAAGTGCTTAAGGTATCAAGTTTGGAAACTTTAGATGAACATAAATTTAATGTATGCACATTTTGTAAGTCAAATAAGTAATATTGTAAAAAACCTTGAAGTCTGTCCCTCGATTTTTGTCATTTCAGACGTCACTACCGTACGCTTTTTCTCTATTAGAATATTGTAGTTAAAGTCAAGATATAAATACAGAAATAATAATAGTATCGTTTAATACAAGATTCTATCAAATTGAGCTTAAAATATTAACTCTTTTTTTGTTAGTCTGATATTAAAACTGAGAAGTGCATTTTGACAACAAAAACGTCATTCTCGTACGTGCGTTAAAGCCCAGTTGCGGAGTGAAAATACATTTTAAAAACTGTTCCGTTACTTGCTCAGCGGTTTTTCCTTTCATAAGTTGGTGACTTTTTATGATTAGAATCTATTATTTTTTTATAAATATTACAGAATGCTAAACTTCATCATTTTTGTCGCACCATTACCGTACGGTGCAATAGAAGTTTGTTTAGCATGCAGTTGCTGTTATTGCTTGGCCCTTGGCGTGCAGACATCTTGTCAGCTGATGTCACAACTTAAAATACATAATTTTAAGTTCTTACGTCAACCATTTCAATAAGCGCGCGATTAGATCATGAAACTGTGGTGCGATGAAAAATTGTTTGAAAAATTATGGGTCTCGTAACACAATTCGATGTTTTGAATATAGCGGCTGGAAAATTCGAAATCAATAAAATTAAAGAAATCGTAACATGTCCCTAGAAGTGAAACCAATATGCGAATGCGCAAAAGAAGTTTTCCCCTTCTCTTGAACATAGGGTAGGTTACCAGTGGCTAGGTAGAGCTAGCTGTTCTAGTCAAAATTCTGCCAAAATTTAAATTGGATAAATAAAACTTTTTTTCAATACAAATTCGTAATAAAAATTTAAAGTTTGTACATAAAGCGTGCGTCTGTGGGATCTCACGTGTCTTTGAACTTCCCCTACATTTCTGCATAGACCTTTTAAAATTAAAGGTCAAACCATCGACAAGTATGACAAATAGATGGCAACTATGTTGAAAACAACATGGACAATTACAACCACATTCATAACTCACGACAGGCCAACCTACGATTGTGTATATTTAAGAAAAATGTGATTCTCTGTTCCTTGTTGCAGAATTAAGTTGGCAGTTCGAGTGCTTGCCTAATGGAGAGCCTATTTCTGATGTTCCTCGTTGCGGACCTTCTGCTTCTTCTTCAGCTCCTGACGAATATTCTCCTGCAAGGTCTCTTCCTCCTGCGAGACATGAATCTTCTGCCGGGTCAACTCCTCCAGATGTCTCTCCTCCTCGTGTCAGGTCTAGGACTCCCCCTGCCTGCCAGGTGCAGGTCTCCTCCTATCGAGAAAACTTTTTCTCGCGTACTTGCATTTAGGTTTGAAGAACTTAAATTTATTCGACTTATTTCCAACAAGAATCCGAATTGGATATTCGAACTTTAAAGATCTGTTTTCTCTTCCAAAAACCTAATTCAATTTAAAACCAGAACTGGTGTACTTAAGACCATGCCAACAAAAGAACAAATTGTGGTATCCACAATCGATGGTGACGTCTTTGCAATATTGGAAAAATTACCCAAATTTCAAACGGTTCTTCGTGCAATATATAGACCTTTTTATTTTGGGTCAAATCGGGCGAAAATAAAAATGGACAGCGGCGCCGTTAAAATATTGACCCTAGAAGAAGTCGCAGAATGTCCAATAGCCAGATTGGTCATGCAATGCATCTAATTGCATTGAATCGCACATAAATTTATAGACCGAAATTGTTTTTAATTGGAGTTTTGCAATAATGTACGGCTGGACGGAAGTTCAGTAAATATTGATTGTTTAATGCGAATAAAAAGTGGCTTTGGACACAAATTAACAATATAATACAAACAATATTTATCGAATTTTGTTGACCTCATTCCATAATGATGAAATGCCACCAATTGCATCTTTACGATTTAAATACATTGCGTCAATTCAAACCCATTGAGGTATGTTCAATGATAGTTCTACCAATTACATTTAATTGCAAATTCTTATTTCAACATTTCTATTTAAATACAATTGGCCTCTTTTATTTCCGGGGACCTCGCATCAACATTTTGACGAACTGAAATAGCAATTAAGCTTCCTTCGACTTGGGTTTGTTATCGGCTATCCTATATCAATGTATTTTTTCATAGAGATATATGGTCTTCTTTTGAATAAGTATTACTGTTCTTATTTCAATGATCATTCATACTGATTATCGATTTGCCATGTGAACGCTCAGTCTCTCTTGAACCATTATCCAGAATTTAAACATTATTTTAGCTTGCAGTCCTATACAATTATAGCTATTTCCGAGAATTGGCACAATATTGCATCATATGATGCAACAATGTTCTACAACTAGAAACACGTAAAATTCGTTCCTCGAAATTGCGCAATATTGCATCATGTGATACAACAATGTTCTGCATATGGAAACACGTAAAATTCGATTTGCGACATTGCACAGTATTGCATCATATGATGTGTAGTGTACGTCCTCCACTTCGTTATAGAGATTGGGGTGTTGGGCCAGTCAGTCTGTCGGCAGGGTCCATGGAAAGCGGTTGTGTGGGGCGTATGCGGTCCCGTGGAATACCCAATATATGTGTTTTAATTGATTGCCCGAAGATGCCAAAAGAACAAACCCTACAACTGGCGACGAGGATAAAACGTGAGTAAACAAGAAAAATTGAAAAGTGGAGCTTGAAAAAAAAAGAAAAGAAAAGTGGATTGAAGTCCGTGTCTTTCTGTGCACTTTGCCACTCTGCCATCACAGTAGGGGTCAAGTAACAACAATAATAATATTTCAATGTCTTTGTCAACTCTATTTTCATTCATGATGTAAGAAGATAATACTTTTGCCGATTGGACTCTCATTTAGAGGTCTAAATAAGAATTGAAAACCATAGTGACCCCTGGTGTCCCTTGTGCACGTTAAGGTTGACTGTTATTAGGTGATCAAGGACCATGCAGAAAATAAACTGCCAGCAAATGCTGGAAGGTCATGCAACATTATAACGAATAAAAGCCGTATTGTGTTAATATGTAGAAGGACCATGCAGTAAATAATCTGTTAGTGAATACTAAAGGGCCATGCAACGTAAACAAGAATACTTAGAAATAAATAATATCTGCCGCATTAACAGAAGGGTCATGCAGTAAGGTAAACTGTTAGCAAATGCTAAAGGGCCACGCGGCGGAAGCAAAAATATTTTATAGTTTGTTTCAGGTTTGAAGGATGGCTCAGCTACCTTTTACACTGGAATAGTTTGATTGCGAGGGCGAGTCAACCTCAGTGGGGGTCCGCTGGGAGAAATGGAAAAGGGCTCTAGAGATATATCTCTTGGCATCAGGTATCGACGCACCTACAAGGAAACGAGCTATCTTGTTGCATACAGGTGGACATTCACTGCAAGACGTGTACCATAACACCCCTGGAGCTCATGTTGATGAGGCTGATGGCGTGGATGTATACAAGGTTGCACTTGGAAAACTGGATGATTATTTCTCGCCGAAACAAAGTAAAATCTATGAAATACATGTATTTAGAAGGATGAAACAAGAAGACGGAGAAAAGTTTGAAAAGTTCTTACTACGATTGCGAAATCAAGCGGAAAAATGTCAATTCTTAGAGAAAAATGAAAACCTCATAGATCACATCACAGAAAAATGTAATTCAGTGGAACTTCGGAAGAAAATACTAACTACAGGAGCTTCATTCACATTGGATAAGATAATAATAGAAGCAAATGCTCTAGAAGCGGTAAATAGACAATTGGAACAGTTTGGGAAAAAGGAGCAACCTAATCAGGGTGAATTTAGTCAGACGGAAATCAATAAATTAGATTCAAAAAGATATCAGGCTCCTCCAAAGACGGAAAACAACAAGTGTTCCAGATGTGGTAACAAAAATCACAGATCGGTGGATAAAAATTGTCCTGCAAAAGATAAGAAGTGTAGGAAATGCGGTTTTGTTGGCCATTTCAGAGAACATTGTCGAACAAGGCAGAAGAGAAGATTACAGGACAAAACTCCGCATTTTAAGACAGAAAAATCTAGGCGAACAACTACTGAAAGCGACGAAGTTGACTACATATTCCACTTCGATGACGAAAATTCAACTATTAGTTGCTCAGTGGGAGAAGTCAATATAGAAATGTTGATTGATTCGGGTTGTAGACCTAATGTCATCACTGATAAAACGTGGCAGTCCCTGAAAGATCATAAAGCTACGGTCTACAATCAGATAAGGAATCCAGATAAATTGCTCTTACCCTATGGGAGCCGAAAACCTTTGGATGTTATGGGATCTTTCGAAACAAATATAACAATAAAAAACTCCACCAAGAAAGCTACAATTTATGTTGTCCGCAATGGTACACGCGATCTCCTAGGTAAACTTACGGCTATTGAATTGGGAGTATTGCACATAGGACTTCAAGTTAACCACACTGATTCGAAATTATTGGAATTACTCGAAACCGACATCATCGAGGAGGTACGAGGACCTTCGCCTTGGGTTTCTCCAATGGTCCCAGTCCTTAAGGAAAATGGGGACATACGTATCTGCATAGACATGAGACGAGCTAATACGGATATAAAACGAGAAAATCAGCCACTTCCAACAATGAACGGGTTATTACCAAACTTCCGGCAGGCAAAGTACTTTTCAAGGCTGGACATTAAAAACGCATTTCACCAGATAGAGATTGATCCAAAATCTCGTTACATAACAACGTTTAGCACCAGCAACGGACTTTTCCGATATAAAAGACTTATGTTTGGTATAACATGTGCTCCGGAGATATTCCAAAAAACTTTGGAAAAAATGTTACTAGGTTGTAATGGCACCGAAAATTTCATCGATGACATTATCGTTTATGGATCTGATGAACGTGAACATAATGAAAGAGTCAACAAGGTTATAAAAGTCTTGGAAGAGAACAATGTTCTCCTTAATAAAGAAAAATGCGTTTACAAGACCAAAAGAATAGAATTCTTGGGACATGAACTCTCAGAGGAGGGTATTAAACCACTGGAAAGGTATATTAATGTCGTAAAATCTAGCCGACCTCCTAAGACTGTAGAAGAAATCCAAAGTTTTCTGGGTTTAGTAAATTTCGTAGGTAAATGGATTCCTAACTTGGCTACCCTAACTGACCCATTTAGGCAATTACTGCGAAGGAATTTTGGAAAAGCGACTAACATTGAACAGTTTTGGACCAGAGAACTCCAAAGTGCCTTTCAAAACTTAAAATAAAGTTTATCCACAATCGGCACACTTGGGTACTACAACCCAAAGGACAGAACTCAAGTTATAGCAGACGCATCTCCGGTAGGGTTAGGAGCGGTGTTAATCCAGATTGATAAAAATGATCCCAGAATAATAGCATTTGGCAATAAAAGTCTAACCGACTGTGAAAAGAGATATGGCCAGACAGAGAAGGAGGCCTTGGCACTTGTATGGTCCGTCGAGCATTTCAAAATGTACTTATTTGGAAAGGAGTTTGAGCTAATCAGTGATCATAAACCATTAGAGATAATATTTGGAAAAAAGTCGAAACCATGCGCTGGAATTGAGAGATGGGTCCTAAGATTGCAGGGGTACAAGTACAAAGTTGTCTATATGTCAAGAAATTCACATGAATTCAGCACTTACAATTGCGCAATATTATTATGTGATATCATCATGACCTTCGAGAATGTTCGAGAAGCTTTGCAGAACAGTCTTCATGTCAGCCTCACACAGATACACACGGACACACACAGATACTCACTAATGCTAATTGGTCCAGATTCCGTCTTACTCTTTGGTCCAGAGCGCTGCCTGCCTATCTACTTCTTATCAAATGCAAATATCTCAAAACGACAATGATGGCGTCTTTAATGTAAGAGATAACGAGTATAGTATCGATTATATAAGCTAATGAAACCTTAAACTATCCATTAGTTATATTGTTAGTAAAATTCTTCATTATTACATCAATCAGTTTCTACTCTGATCAGAAAGGATGACGATTGTTTGGACTCTGGTCATATCCTTGGCCGTGATCCTCAATTCTATTGGTAAACATAATAATATATCTATTATTTTAAGTGAATAGATTATATAAGTATTGACCTTCGAGATGAGGTTTTCTCTTCTTGATGGTGACAAGATAACTTGGCTTTAATGTTTATCAAAATCGCCGAACTGAGGAGTGAACTCTAAGGGTTGACAAAACGGGGCTGTGCCAAAGGGCGTGAAGTGATTTACAGGTTCAGGTCGAGATTTTGAACTCTGTCTGTACTATTCCATGGAATTCATAGTTTTAGGAGTTTTTTTTTTAAATATCTGTGGATTATAATATGATAAAAACTAGGCACTTAATTTATTAAAATAAATTCCAAATATTAGTTCAACTTGTTTAAATAATTCAAATAGTTGAATGATTTTGTGGTTAAAGTTTCAGTTGCCAGTAGGGAATGCACAACAAACTAAATAGTTTTTTTTTTATTTTGAAAAATGATATTTAGAGGTTCTGAAAGCTCCATGAAGTTTAACACGCATTTTCCAGAAGAAAAAAGACGATTTGAAAATCAACAGTTCTCTTTACGATTAGCTATAGAATACGAACAAATAATCATTTTTTGAATACCACCCTGTAGCACTATCGTTTCTCTAACCGGGGATCAATTTTGTGTTTATCAATATTCTTAATTTAATTATCAGTGCTGTTGGCTGATTTTAGTTAAAGATCTCAAATTTACTAAAAATTAGTATAATTTTTATGTGTTGCATTTTAAACTTATCTCAATGATATTTACTTTCGTTGAGAGATTCGTTCAATTTGCGTCTGCAGTTGAGTAAGAATAATTCTTACAATAAAAAGTTTCCTACTGACATGAGTCTCAAATCATTATTTTAAATCAAAAAAGACAGATTGTGGATTCACTCAAGGAAGAGATGATTGCGTACTTATGCGGTCTTTCTGATAAGATCTATTTAAGATCAATACACATAATTTATCACAATTTTTGTGTTTCTTCGAACAGCGAGGTACTTATTATCAAATAAGGTGCAGTGTCGTTACGAGAAAACACAATCATCATAGGAAAAAGAAGGTTAAAAAAAGATCGGAGAAAGAGAATATGGTTATTGAATACACAGGTATGGTGTCTTGTTAGTATGCAGTGGTTGCCGTCATAGTTTTGCCGATGTAAGTGACGTTACAGATTCTTCAATATCAGTTTAGGAAGTCCAGCTCACTACAGATAGTGAGGAAGAAGCGGAAGTCCCACCGATAAGCCGCTTGAATGAGACTCTCTTAGTTAAGTCTGAGTCTCCGAAAGGGGATCCCAAACATGAATCAACCAGGATAGGGCCTGACGATCCCTCTCACGTGGTGAAGGAGATATCTGATCCTGTCTCACAATTGATTCTCTCTAAGTTGAGTCTAATTAGTGACAGACTAGAACGAGTGGAAGCCAACGGCACAAGATGTGATCTCTCGGTCTCGACATTGAATTCCAACTATGAGGCACTTTTGTCGGATTTGAAAAAACTAACGGACCAAAATGCCCTTTTGCTCACTCAGATGGATACGGTAAAATCACAAATCGCAGATCTTCAATCACTTCAAAATCAGATTTCAGTGGACTTCAAAGATTGTAGAGAGGGACTTAACAATCTTAAACGTACTTACGAAAAACGTCTATCAGATTTGGAACAATCTGACAACTAGACAACTTTTTAGCAGACACTCTCCTCTCGACTCCATCTACTTCCAATTTACGTTCAACATCACCTGGCGTAAGTTTAAAAATTACTCCTCGCAGTTATTCGGAATCTGCTCGCCGTCCACTTCTGTACTCTCTAGGTATGTCAGCTACTCTCTCTCTCACTCGCTCACTAATTCGGTAGACGTCTCGAGTATTATATCAAACGGCCAGGAAGTCTCTTCTGGGGAAACCTCAACCTTTGCTTCTTATACAGATAATTTTACAGCTACTTTTACGGCTACCTCAGGAGTCTCTTCTGGATGAAATACTTCCCTATCAGACAGTAGCACATTTATAAGGCCAATCCGTGTGGCGCATATAAACACTAGATCCCTTTTACCTAAAGTCAATAAAGTAGCTGATATTATACACCTTTACGATATGGATATTCTTGCAGTATCCGAGTCGTGGTTGCAGCCTAACATTCCTGATTCAACAGTATTTATTAAGGGATATAATGTAATTCGGGCCGATCGAACTCCGCTCAAGCGCCTAATTATTTTTATCATTTTATAAACGCTCGCTGCTTTTTTGGGGTTTTTGATTTCAGTTTCGTTGCGATCGATGCTGCCTCACTAGTGCTAAGATAGGACCCAGCACTGTGGGTTGATTATTCCTCTACTTCGGATTATTCTGTTTGCGAGTAGTACATACATTTGTTTAATTGATTCAGCCAATTCTAGTTATAATTAAAAGGTTTATTTTAAGTTATTCTAAGTTAGTTTGTAGAAGGATAGGTCGGGAAGCAGCTTGAGCTGAACCTCTGCCTTTTATGTTCCTATTGTTCATCTGCTTTTGTGTATTAAATTTGTATGTAGACTGGGTTCATAATAAAGATCTGTTATTATTATTATTATTATTGTTTCTATTTACCAACTGAATTTCACGTGGAATTTCACACAGATTCTCACGTGTAATTCCTTAATCCACGTAAAGTCTTACTACTAAGACATTCACAATTCATGGCATAACAATCTGCGATTGTGTACTTCAAGAAAAATGTGATTGTTAAAAAAAAATGTTCCTTGTTGCAGAATTAAGTTCACAATTCGAGTGTTTGCCTAATGGCGAGCCTATCCCTGGTGTTCCTCGTTCCGGACCTTCTGCTGATTCTTCGCCTCCTGACAAATATTCTCCTGGATGGACTCTTCCGCCTGCGAGACCTAACTCTTCTGCCAGGTCACCTTCTCCAGCCATCTCTTTTCTTCGTGTCAGGTCTAGGTCTCTCCGTGCCAGGTCCGGGACTCCTCCTATCAAGAAAACTTTTCCTCGCGTACTTGGATTTGGGTTTGAAGAACTTAGTTTCATACGACTTATTCCCCACAAGAATCCGAACCAGATATTTCAACTTCAAAGATACGTTTTTCCTCGCAATAACCTAATTCAATTGAAAACTAGAACTGGTGCACTCAAACCCATGCCAACAGCAGAACAAATTGTATTATCCACATCCAATGGTGAGGTCTTCGCAATATTGGAAAAATTATCCAACTATCAAACAGTTTTTCGTGGAATGCATAAACCTGTTCATTTGGGATCAAGACGGGCGAAAATAAACATGGACAGCGGTGCGGTTGCAGAAATGACCCAAGAAGAAATCGCGGAATGTCCACTATCCAATAGCAGAACAATCAAAAATAATTTTACAGTATTACGTGTGTAAGCCACAATTCTTCACACCATTGATAAAGAAGCGTGTATCTGTCAGATATTGCGCTTTGCGCAAGGTCATTATGTTTACCTCATGACTATACATAGGCTTTTTAAAATTCAAGGTCAAAACAATGACAACTGTAATTTTGTGAATTTGAGTTCTCATTTTAGGATGGCCCCTGGACCGGGAAATTGGGAAAATCGGAAAACGACGGGGAATTTTTCACGACCGGCAAAAACCGACAAATGACGTAATTTCTTACTGACCGGGTAAAGTGTAATTTTTGTGTCAAAATTCATTACCTTCTAACAAAAATACCATAGAGGAATAAATCCTATTGAGTGTTGTAGATGAATACCTGCAAAATATAGGAAAAATAGAAAGAATTTGATCAAAAAATTTGTAGCCTGAAAAATCAAATTTTACGTGATACACATTTTCTCAAATATATTTCTTCATGCTGATTCCCAATCCGACCTTAAAATTATTCTAGGACTTGAGATTTCGGAGAAAGAAGCGATTGAAAATGATATTCAAAACCTTTAAGGTCTGAATTATTTACACGCAATGAAACTTTACCATCCATCGTATTTAAAGGTTTTTGTGGTCACGGATTTCGAATCCGATGTCAAAATGTTAAAATTCAAAATAGCGAATCCTATATGGTGGACAAATATCCTAAAATAAAGCCAAAAACGTCTAATAATTACTACGCTGGGATTTTTTGTTTCGATAACTTCGAATTTGAAGTCCAAATAACTGTATATTCAACTCCTTCATGTGCCATTTTATTGTTTCTCACTAAAGATGTCACGTGTTATTTAATATATTTTGAATTACCAGAAAGAATTTCTATACTCTTTTGCAATGAAAGTTAAAAACAAAAACGAAAGAAACAGAGAGAAAAAGAAGCAGCGCGGTCGGCCTTCTAAAATAACCCAAAAAAGGGAGACAACTGACACAAAACTAGTATGCATCGAAAACTGCTCAAAGAGAACGAAGTATAGGCAAGCAACATTGATCTTACGAAATCGAATCTGTTTAGAATATAATTGTAATATAAGGTATTTGAAGTTAAAAATAGGTTGTATTTTATCAAATATCTAAGAATGTTGTAATTAAAATTAAATCTTGCACTTTGAAAAAGAATTTAGTTTAATTTAATCTGAATTTAATTTCTTCATTTACAACAAAAGGTCTTATGAGGCATTAGTAAAAGACATTCGTGCAAGAAATGCTCCAATTTACCCAGCTCATAAATCAATTTAGAAAGCAATGCAAGAATATCAGCCCTTGAACTATAATACATCTGAAATTGAAGTTTACGTTCCTTTGTAAGATCTACTTAACAAAATAGCTGAGCGTTTATGTGAAGCAGTGGCTATAAATTGGGATACGTTTGACTTAAAACATTTGGAATTGATTGTAACAATGGGATTTGATGGAGGGGTACATAACTTCAAAATCCGGTGTACACCGATTGCATGATTGCAATGTGAAATTGAAACGTGATTGCAGCGATTGCAAAGTGAAAATAGAGTAATTGCAATGAACTTTGTACCCTGATTGCAGGAATTGTCTCCTTCGTGGATTTTATAGCTCATCGGGTCATGTAAACCAACACCAATTGTGTAGCAATCCAGACAATGAAAATCCAAATGCGCAAGAATCACTATTCATAACCAGTCTGATCATCATTCAATTAAAGAGTTCCAAAATAGAAAAGTGTTTCTGGATAAACCCGACACCGCAAAGCGTTCGCTTTTCCAGGCCATTAAGGGTAGCACTAGGAAAAAAGACAATGAAGTGATCATTCGAGAACATAATCGGTTAAACAATGAAACTAAAAGTTTAAGATACATAGATTTAATTTGCCTAATTCGAAGAAAATGCCAGACTCCGTGAGTAAATAATGATGATCCTTCAGTTTGCGATAGTGTTTAAAGCTTTTAATATTCGCATTGCTCAATATGAATCAATTATGGTTCAGTGAAATTTGTAACCAAATTTTGTTCCTTTGCACTGATTCTTATCAAATGCAAATATCTCCGAAGGACAATGCTGACGTCTTTAATCTAAGAGATAACGAATACAGTATAGATTATATAAGCTAATGAAACATTAGAATATTCATTAGTTACATTCTTAATAAAATTCTTCATTATTATATTAATCAGTTTTTCCTCTGATTAAATAAATGACGATTGTCTGGACTCTGGTCTTATCGTTGGCTGTGATCCTCGATTCTATTGGTAAATATAATAATATATCTATAATTTTATGTGAATCTTTTTTAAGCTTCACGCAAATCAGAATTTTTGCAATTGAGTGTGAACGATATAACTTTACACGTCAAGGGGCCCGTGTTGAGTTCGAAAGGCGGTAACCTACGTCCGGAACGACGAGAACGTTGCCGGTAAGTTACCGGTAAGTTCTCGAGCTATTTTTTTTCAAGAATTTACGAGAATTGAAATATTTTACCAAAATATATTAAATTCGGACACACCTGTGTTGATTTTTAGTAACTTAGGGAACATTTTTCAAACTCTTAACGATTGGTAGCCTTGAGTAGTGAGAAAAAAGGAATTAATGAAAATATTAGAGGTATCGGAGAAACGACCGTTTTAAAAGTATTTCATCATATTTGATGTTTGAACACGTAGCATTCGGCAGCATACTGTGCAGGAAATACAAAAAGTGAAATATGCCAAAGGAAAAAAGTGTTTTATGGAATTTCTTCCAAAAAGGCGTTCATAAGGATGAATTTCAATTTAAAAACAAAAAATAAAAGTTAAAAATGAAAGTTCTGGTAAATTCTTGATAAATTCTCCTATTCTCGGTAATATACGGTATCGTTCTCCGTTACCTTTTCCAAATTTAAATACCGAGAATTTTCGAACTCTAGCCAGTGGTACGTGCACGTCTAAATTTCTACGTATGTAGTTGGGAGTGTCTCATCTGTTTCACCTCCTTTGTATGACGTTACATTTTGGGTATTTCCCCGGTAGCTGAAGTGGAGGAGGTTCACCACTGTGGCAGAGAGTCCCTGAATTGAATTACGATTGCCAAGGTTTAGGGAATGCACCCGAATTAGAGAGAAACTTAGAGTAAACACTTCCATAGGAAGCACAACTATCAGTATAGTGGCGCCTCTGCGGCACATTTCGGGTAGCTATGTCCATGCTATGTCGATTGTTGAAAGGGAACGGTTCGAACTCTGCCCGTGAATTGAAGAAACGCGAAGGATTTAATTTTCACGAAACGAACGCCGTGTCCGACGTATGTGGCCTCTAGAGAGAATATTGGCATTTGGTTCGCTATATTTTTCTCTTTATAGAATAGTGTTATTGCGTTTTAGAGGGGATTAGTTGAATCAAATCTCACAGTGTTAATACATTTGCGAAAAAGGAGAGTACAAATGGTGTCAAAATCAGATAAACACGTTTGCGCAATTTTGACAGTTTGCAGGTAATGTTGCTATTTTCTCCCCGATCTTCCGATATTTGAACGATTAAATGAACTTATCTAAGTGAGGTTCTATCGTAATTGTATGAAGAACCTCCTCCTTCGATCATCACCTCGTAGTACCCTTACTTAATGCCGATGTTCCACAAGCTTCAAAGATATAGAAACAAAACTGAAACCCGGTATCCGTTCCATGGTTCACGGCGTACTGTCCAATTTTATCATTATTTCAAAGCCTAAACTGCCGTATTTAAACGGGCTAACTAAAGAGTTAGATATGGGAATTAAATGGGTGGGACTGATCTTCAGGAGGAGGTGCTTCATACAATTACGATAGAACTTCACTTAGGTAAGTTCATTTAATCGTTCAATTATATAACGCACCTCCTCCTTCGAGCATCACCTCGTAGATGTTTAAAGATATACGGCAGAAGAAGCGTATTTTTCATTCTTTATATTACAAATAATAACTGTATTATTGAATCAGTTACAAAAAAATAATTGCATTTTGTAGTTCAAATACTGCTCCTCAATTAATATAAACTCAAATATAAGAACGGAAATAATTTCAAACCGATTTTCCTTATTTTAAGTTTAAAAAAGCCTTTGCAAAACTAACATCTTTGTTTTCTATGATGTTTCTATCATAGAATCTAGCAAAAGTTTTGGACTTTAACGGCAGTCCTTTTCGCTGCCGACGTTGAAGCGTGACGGGTACTATACGCAAAAAAAATTGTTGTGTCCAATCCACTTTTTTGTAGCATACTCTTAATCCAACGGCTTAAAGTTTGAGTGGATACTGCCTTATGAGGTCTCTTCCAGAAAATAAACAATTTTACCGTATCTCCTCTCAGGGCTTTTGTTCTCGCTACGTATGTTTACACTGCTGATGCTACGCAGACTGAAAGATCCGTTTCGAATCTGGGCAACCTTAGAGTAGGCTGTGTCTTATTGTGGGTAGACGTCTTTATTCGCGATGGAATCTTCATTTCTAACATGTCGTCCTTCTTCATTATATTTCTGACTTCTATATTTGCTAGAGTCTGCATCCTATATCTCGTAGTAAGAGCCATTAACGAGACAACTTTCAACAACAGTTGCTCCATCGTTATATCTTCATTAGGATACCACGTGGATAATAAATCTAGGACGATCTTCGGATCCCAAGTGGAATCATACTTAGGCTGAGATGGTCGAAACTTGGAAACTCCCTTACAAAATCTTTTGACCTGCTTGTTCTGCCCAACGTTGGGTACCAGAATTAGAGACACAGCTGATCTGACCGAATTGATGGATCCATAAGATGCTCCCTTATCAAATTCGCTTGTTAGGAACTTCAATACATCCGAAATTTGAGCTCCAAAGATATCTATTCCTGTTAAATGGAAAAATTTCCACCATTTCTTCAATGCTACGTTGTATTGACGTACGGAAGAGTCAGTTAGCGATTCCATGGAAATTTTAATCGTCTCCTGAGTCATTCTCTTTAACACGAAAGCTTCTTTAATAAGATCTCTGCCACCAGGAAAAGCTGGGATGCCAGGGGCTGTGGTTCTCTATTGGAAAAAGACAAATTAATTCTGGGTTTAAACACCAATGGTGGTGATTCAAACATTGCCATAACCCTTGGATACCATGCCTGGGATGGCCATTTTGATACCACAAGAATGCCTCTAGATCCTTCTTCATTAACCTTTTTCGAAATTTTTGAAATAATCGCAAATGAAGGGAAAGCATAGAAAAAATAAGGACGCCTGTCGACAGCGAAAGCATAAATAGCGATAGACCCTGGATCCTTTTTCCATGAAACATAAGCAGAACACTTAGCATTTGCTATGCTTGCAAATAAATAGATTTCAGGCTTTCCAAAGATCTGCAATATTTTTCGAAATGCTTCTGGGCACAATTCGCACTCTGTCTCAGGTTCCAATCGCCGTGATTCAAAGTCGGCGATTTTAATTTCCTGTGATCGGATGTATGATGCAAATAACCAAATATTCCTATTCTCGCACCACATCCATATGTCTTTAGCGATTTTACTTAACTTTTTGAGCTGAATACCACCCATTCTTTTTGTATATGATATAGCTGTGGTGTTATCTATACAGAGCAAAATACTGCAAACTTTTAATTTCTTTGCAAAACACTTCAAGCCGAAAAAAGCAGCTAAAAGTTCCAAAACATTAATATGTAATTTTCGATCTGTCTCATTCCAGAAACCATGGGCTTTTTCCCCATTCCTATACGCACCCCATCCTGATCGGGACGCATCTGAGAAAATCTGTATCACAAAGTTCGATTTTTTGATAGGATTAAAACTTGTCAAGACATTAGCTTTCCACCAGGACAAATCTTCATGCATCATTGAGGATCGCTTCATGGGTGCATCAAAATCATTATTGTTCGCCCTAAGAGCGAGGAACTTTTCACGTTCAAGGTCTTTCAGATACACCCAGCCATATTTAACTGCATGGCAGCATGATCCCAATGTTCCTACTGACGATGCAAACTCTCGTACCTTAAGCTCATCTCTTTTTTCAAGCCTAGTGATTGAATCAATTATATTAATTCTTTTATCGTTAGGAAGTTCAATTCTCATATCTTTAGAATTTAAAATTAATTCTAAGAATTTACTGATCTGAGTTGGAATCAAATGGTTTTTTGCTTCATTGATAACAAAACATAATTTTTCCAATAACCAACGTGTCTGAACAACATTTTTGTTACATTCTAGGAATGAATTTCCGCGGAGGAAAATCTCACCTAAATAAATGACCGATTCAAAGACTCGCTCTCTGAGGCAAGCAACGATCGGTTTCATAATCTTGGTGAACAAATAAGGAGCTGTGTTTAAGCCAAAGGGCAAACAAACATATTCAAACACTTGACCATTTAACCTGAACCTTAAATATTTTCTGTAAGGTTCCGCTACAGAAACAAGATGATATGCATCTTGGAGATCAATAGTAGCTATAAAGCAATATTCTTACATTAAATCTCTAGCGAATCGAATATCTTTGAGTTTGAAGAGCTCTGTGTGAATAAACTCATTAACATTTTTTAAATTCAAAATAAGACGACTGCAACCATCAGGTTTCGAAATAAAAAAAAATTTGAAATGAATTGACCCTTTTCCCCTTGACATGCACGAATGACTCCCTTTGAGAGCAACATGCTAATTTGATCTGTGATTTGAAGAGTTTCATTTTTTGACTATTGCGATTCTTTTGGAGGTCATGTTTGAATCACTTTCCTTGAGAATGCTATTTCATAACCTTCAATCCATTGTAATAAAGTTTCATCCTCTAAAACTTCCTTCCACGTAGATGAAAACTCTTTTAACCTACCCCCTACAATACTCACCGGCGTGATTACTTCTTAAATGTGTTGCTGCTCTGATCCTTTTTGTTGCTGTTGTTGGTTGGCTTGTAATAATTCTGACCCCTCTGAATTTGATTCTGCTTGTATCTCTGGAATTCCGACTTTCGTTGGCCCCCTCGTCCCATCCGAGAATAATTCGAAGAACGAGGTGGGCCCTTCAAGTTTTTTTACCCTTTCGCTGGAAGGTTACTTTTAACCACTGGTTTCAGATCTTTTGTTGAACGTTCAAGCAGTTTTACTGCTTTTAAAGTTATTGTATGTCAGATGTTTAAATTGAGAACCTCGGAAAATGCAAACATCTGTCTGTGTAATCCTCCACTCAAATTTCGAAATGGCAATTTGAGTGAAGGACCTACGTGACAAATTGAGCATTTTACGAAGTTCCAAACGACGAGTTTGCTCATCCCCAATGAACCATCCTTTGTGTCAGGACCCTTCCGCTTTCTCCCCATTGATTTCCAATGGTCGAAAACATCTCTCCAGTCACATAAACACGTTTCCGATCACGTGCCGCCGTCGTGTTTTTCCTCGCCATGAAAATATTGCAGTAGGTCCTCGACACGTACGCCAGACTCTCTCTTTTTCCCTATCACGCGCGCTCTCCTTACTCTTCTCAGTCTATCGCTCTCTCTACTGTAAGCTTCCTTCTCACTCTGGCGCACGGGTCCACACCGGGCTGCTCAACCTGCATCTTTAATACGTTCTTTTAGGAATCCTCATCAACTTTTTAACAATAATATCTCCGGTCAAAATAAAGTAAAGTTACTATAATTCGAAATAAAACAAAATGATGAAATAAAACAAGTACGGGCCCAAGAGTAATAAGGGGAATAATGATTAAGCCTTTAATAAACACCTCTTGGAGCGACAACTTTTACAATAAATAATCTCGATGAATGTACGCACTCACGTGTGTTCACGTGAACGCGTACATCTCGT
>CAKNXH010002149.1:131307-147746 GCA_932178445.1 Andricus quercusramuli | reverse complement strand
TCATGTTTAGCCTTAAATTTTATTTTCAATTTGATATCAGTGATTATGTCATGAGTGGACCATGACGGAAAACGGTCCATTGATTTATTCAATTCAAATAATGGTCCTCTGATATAGGATAGGAGCAGCAACTTTATTAATTCTCACTTCAAAGTTAGCAAATACTAAATCAAGGTAACGATTAATAAAATTCTCAATAAAATTGAATTGACTTAACTCAAATTATCCACAACAATATGGGAAAAGAGCTGCTTTATTGTCAGCCTTGATATTAGTGAAATGATTTTTGAAGTTGGGATTATTAAAAGACCCAGGATAATCATTTTACGGTCGGAAATTTCTCGGATAGATACCAGAGCCAGGAATATCCGCTCAAGGATTTGAACCGACATGACAGGTGGAATGTAAATTACTATTGTGACGATACGTAATACTGAAAATAAGATTTTTGCCCCTAAAATATTAATTAAAGGTGCTTCCTGAATTGCAGAAGTGAGATTTATTTGTGCGCAGTTGTATGTATTTTTAATTGAAAGAAGAACACCACTACCATGCCTATCTACACGGTCATCCCTAAAAACCTAAAACACATCCAAGTCGAACACCTTTAGCGCTTTTAACAGATAATTTTAGCCATGTTTCTGTGAAGGCAATGCTATCATAATCGTAAACATCAGGAGAATTATTTAAATGTAGCAACTTACTATCAATACCTCTAACATTCTGGTAACATTCTGGTAATTCTCTAAAATTCTGTAACCTTACAGAAGGAGTAGATGACGTAAGAGTGACACTTGCTGGTTTTTTTTTTTTTTTTTTTGTGGGAACTATTCCAGTTGTTGTATCAATGTTTGATCTCGGGAAATGCGATATTCTTTTACTGCATCCGGGATCGAGTTCTTTCTCCTCATCATAAGATATAATCGAATCATTTCTGAGGCATATGCTTCCGACCAAAATATGACCATGACAGGACGTGCTAGGGCCAGGGACCGCTGTCCAATACGGAAGACACGTATAGTATCAAACGAAATCAGTAAAGATGGATTAATGATCTTAAGAAAATCAGTGACCTGAATGATACCATTACTCAGAGATGATGCATCCCCTTCAGTCTCAGTTTCGGGTAAGTTAAATATTAAAATATTTCTTTTTTACGTGCATTGCGCATGATTTCCTAAATGCAGTATTGCACATCACATCCCTTTTGGTATGAGAGATCATGTTGTTGGTTGGCTTCAATTTTATTTACCTTCTCTACAACTTCATGAATCCTTTGGTCAACAGAGCTAGTATTCTCACAAACTTCATTTTCCAGTTCGGTCAAACGCATATCCATTTGTGACACAGTAGAAGAGACATTCTCAATTTTAGAAAAGAGATTGTCAACAGAGATACGCGTTTTCGCAAATTCTCTTTTTAGTTCTGTGTGACTCTTCTCAAATTCAGTCTTCATATTATTTTTTAGTCATCAAGCAGAGATTTGAGTTTGTTAGTGCAAATAGTTATCTTATTCCCTCTATCATCGTCAGCCGGGGAGTTTGATCTGGAACCGCAGCAACGTTGACAAGTGCCATCAGAGTTGCATCGAATCGTTGTTGCACACGCATTGTGGTAGCGGGAAGGACATCCCATGCATTCTATAAATCCATCATCAGGGTTGATTGGCTTCTTACATTTCCCATAAGCACAGAAGTTGTTAGCATCAAGAAGTTTTTCATCCCAAGTGTTGTTGTTGATATAGGTAATTAAAACTGACGAGATTGAACGCATCCAATGAGCCATAGCCAAATGGATAGGAAAAAAGAAAAATTATTGGAATTCAGGAGAGAAAAAACACAATATCTTAGAAGTTACAATCATCCTCAGGGAACTGATCATCTCTAATTAAAAACGGCAATGTTGCTGTCTCAGTTATACATTTGTCCGTTTGAATGTACGGCGTCTACGTGGGATTGGTCTGCGGGTTATGGGTTGAGCTTCAGATGGGATATGAAGAGCCATAAGTGCACTAATTGCATCTCGTTCATGCAACTCTTGAATTTGATGGGTCACTCCATAAACCTTAAGTTCATTAGTTGTCATCATTATCGCGGTTCTTCGGTCATTTTCCATCTCTATCACAATCTCATTTCCCATATCATCATATAGTGGTTGGACATAACCTTCATTATCGAGCCATCCAAAGACGATATTCTCCCTTGCTACCAATTCTTTATTTGTATCCAATTTCTCGTATCTCAAACCATCAACTACCAATCTTGAATCCTTAAATGAATCATCATAGCGAAATGTCTTGACAGGTCTATCTGCATGTAGGGGTGAGTTGTGCAAGTTCTTATGGTCCGGCAACACTGGTGGATGTGGTGCACCTTGAAAAAAAATTTATTTGATTGAATAAATTAAATGAATTATACATTTTTATCAATTTTGCTTCCTCATAGATGAAGCTTTGTAATGGTAACATTTTTCAAAAATGTTTTAATTCATTTAATTAAACCTTCCACATGATGTTTCAACTAACAAAAAAAAATTTTTTTTTTAAATTTGATGCTTAAATTTTATCTTAAGAAAATAATTTCCAACCAAATGAAAATGAATTTTTCAGAATGTAATCAAATTTTCAACCAAAAAATGAATTTTCAACCAAACAGAAGAGATTTTAAAAAACGAAGGTTCATTTTTTCCTGAAAAAAAGAATTTTCAACCAACGAAATAAATTGTTAACTGAATTGATCTATTTTGAACCAAAAAAATGAATTTTAAATAATGGTATTGAATTTTTTACGAGAAGAATGAAGTTTCTGCAAAAAAAATCAATTTTGTACCAAGGAAGTCTAATTTTCGCCAAATATATGATGTTTCAATTAAAAAAAAAACTTTATCTAAAAATCATGCAGTTAAATTTTCAGTTTAGGAAATGAATTTTCAACTAAATAAAAATAAATCCTTCACAAACTACCTCTATTTTCGACCAAAGAAAAGAATTTTTAAACCAAATTTTGCTTTTCTTTTGTTGAAAATTAATTTTTTTTTAACTGAAATTTCACCATTTATTTCCAGTTTTTTTCTTCAGAATCTTCAATTCGTTTTTTGTTGTTGAAATCTCGTCTTTGGTAGAAAAAATTATTCTCCTTGGGTAAAAAGTATTCTGTGTAGTTGAAAATCGATCTTTTTGGCTAAAACCTATTTTTTATATGAAAATTCTTCCCGTTAAAGAAAAATTAATCTTCTTGTTTGAAATTTTTTTTTTGCTGAAAATTCATTTACTTGGTTGAAAATATAAATTCTTTGTGGAGAATTAGTTTTTCTTTGTAAAAATATCAGTTGTTTAACTAAAAGTTTAACTATTTTATTTTTGATGGAAAATTGGTATTTTTAAGTTGAAAAATTCACCTTTCTGGTTAAAAAGTTAGCAATATTATTCAAAATACATTTTTTTTTGTTAGACATAGATCATTTGAGTTGCAAATTTATTTCTTTGTTTGAAAAGAATAATTTTTTCCCACAAAATTACTCTTTTTGGTTGAAAATTCTTTAGTCTTAAAAAAAACCTTTTTTTTCTTAAATTCATCTATTTTATTGAAAATTAGTTTTTTTGGTTGAAAAGGAATAATTTGTTCATAGACATATATACGATATTATATTATTAAAAATATATTTACCAATAAAATGAAGGAAGACCACCAAAACGAGAAAGAAACTACCAATAAGACTCTTCATTTTCGCATAAAAAAGAAGGATGGAGAGGAGAAACTGAACCAATCCAAGAGTCACGATAAATAAAAATTGTTTACTAACTATAATTTTAATTTTATTCCAAACAGTGGAAAAATTTGGACCATTACGCAAGAAATAATAAATATTCCGTTATCAGTTTTATTTGCCAGATAACCTAAGCCTAAACCTAATGAGCCTTGTAAGAATATAGTGTTTAAAATGTTAATTACCTTTTAGAAACCAATATTGCAACACAGGATTGAGTTGATGATTACGAAAATAAAAAATCACGTATTTTTTAATGAATAAAAATACTCTTTATTAAATATTTATACAAAGTGTTAAAAATTTATCTCTTTTGTAGAAAATTCGTCTTTTTGGCTTAAAAATTTGTTGAAAAAGTTTTTGGTTGTAGGGATTTCATCCTTTTTCGTTAAAAATGCCACTGTTTTGTTAAAAAATGATCTGTTTTGGTTGAGGATTATTTATGGTTAAGGATATCAAATATTATATTGTTTGTTTTTGGCTCAAAGCTGAAGATCTTTTTGAAATTTGATTTTTTTAAGGTTCATAATTTGTCTTTTTGGATAGAAAATTCGTCCTTTTTTAACTGAGAATTCAGCTGTCTCATACAAAATTTGAATCTTTAGCTGGTCAGGGAGAACCTGACAGAGTTAGGGAATTTCCGATAAACTAAAGTTGAAGTTAATTTTATTATTATGGTTAAAAATAGCAACTATTTGTTTGAAAATTAATCTGTTTTGGTTGAGGATTCAAACTATTTTGTTGTACATTTTTTTTCTTTAATTCAACAATTTTTGGTATAAAATTAAAATCCGATTTGGTTGAAATACCAGATATCACGTTTTTCGTTGAAAATTCATCTTTTTTGGTTGAAAATTCAACTATTTAGTTGGAAGTGGAACTACTTATCTTATGTATGTTTCTGATTAATAATAATTTAACTATTAGGCCAAAAATTAAACAACCCTGTTGAAATGTGTCCTGTTTGGTTGAAAAGGGAACTTTTTTTTTGGAAATTGTTTTTTTTTCTTGTTTGAAAATTCCTTTAAAAATTCACATATTTGTTTGAAAATTCGTGGATTTTGTTGTAAACTAT
Source organism: Andricus quercusramuli (assembly GCA_932178445.1). NCBI lineage: Eukaryota > Metazoa > Arthropoda > Insecta > Hymenoptera > Cynipidae > Andricus > Andricus quercusramuli. Next base: position 142,906 of record CAKNXH010002149.1, on the reverse strand, counting down.
CTATTTTGGTAGAAAATTCATTTTATTCGTTCAAAATTGATCTTTTTTGTTAAAAATTTGTTTTTTTTATTCTATTATATTTTATTGAAAACTTGAATTGTGTGAGAATATTTTTGGCGAATAATTCATCTTTTTGGTTGAAAATTCCTTTAAAAATTCAAATGTTTGGTTGAAAATTCGTGTACTTTGTTATAGATTCATCTATCTGAATATAAAATTCATCTTATTGGTTGAGAGTTCGTCTTTCTGGTTAAAAATTAGTTTTTTCATATTTATAATTAATTTTTATAACTAAAGATGTGACTGTTCCACCTTTTTGTCGAGAAATCTTTTTGATAAAAATACATTGTTCTTAGTTGGAAATTATATTATTCTTTTAGGTTCAAAATTTATTTCTTTGGTTGAAAATTTAACTATTCTGTTGAAAATTCGTTTCTTTTTTGGTTGAAAATTTATTTTACTGACTGAAAATCTAACTATTTCATTTTTGGTAGAAAATTTATCTTTCCAATTGAAAATTCATCAATTTGCTTGAAAATTAAATTTTTTTTAGTTGAAGTTTCATCATTTTAGTAAAAAATCACTCTAACTATTCCATTGTTTGTGGAAAATTTACGTTTTTTGATAGGAATGTAATTTCTTCTGTTAGAAAATTATCTGTTTTGTGGAAATTTAACTATTCTATTTTTTTGTTAGAAATTCATTTCTTTGTTTAAAAAGCAAACTATTTGGTTGAAAATTCATGTTTGTTGTTGGTAGAAAATTCATGTTTTGAGTTGAAAATTCCACTATTTTGTCAAAAATTCATATTCTTGGTTTGTAAATTTATCTTTTTTAGTTGAAAATTTATATATTTTATTCAAACTTTTTTTATATATATATAGCCCTTATATATACCCTTTATATATAACCCTTATCTTCCATAGCGATGACGGTAGTTTTTTTCAAATTAAATGATATGTCCTGTTTCCGTATGATGCTCAGCTAGTGCGGATTGCGTGAAATGTTTGAGCCTGACTTTACTCTCATGTCCCTTTACTCGGTGGCTCACCGCTCTCCCTGCATTGTAAAACTCTTTCTTCTTGTGCCTGCCATTACGGCCTAAACGTCGTTTACCCAGAGACTCAGCCAGTATGGATCCGTTGCCTAATGTCACCACATGGAGGTGCCCTAGACACAGGCACAAGCGAAAAATGCTAAAAAGTTGGCGATACTGGCTGAGTCCCTGGCTAAACTGCGTTCGTGTCGTCATGGCAGGCACAAAAAGAAAGTGTTTTACGATGGAGGGATTAGGACCCCAGTATCAGCGTCGGGTCAGGGAGTATATAAAATCCCTCGATCTTGTGGGAAAGTCTATATTGAAGAAACCGGGAGTGCGGTGAGCCAAGGTGTAAAGGAACATGAGATTAAAGTCAGGCTAAAACATTTCACGCAATCAAGCGAACAATATTTTTCCAAGAAAACATAGAGAGTAAGTCTGTAGACTTGTTATCTTTTGCATTTTATTTACAAAATGTCATCCTCGGACAGCTATCAAAAACCGGATGCACGATTTGTCTCATGATCTACAAGCCTAGGATTTTCCGAGGGATTTTCACAGGACAGATTTCCGTTAAATAACCCATTCATACGGATGCATCATTAGCGTTATCAGCTCTCTCTTTGATTTTTTTTTTTTTATTTATAATCGCCCATAAATGTTCTGAGTTTTCCGCGTTTGCACATCAGATCCCAAGTTCTTGTATTTGTGATAAGGTAGAGGAAAATTCTAAAAATGATTAAGGAAAATGATGAAGCATTAAACACTTGGGCAAAGTTAGTTCCTTTTGCGATGTATGTTGTTAAGTGTTTTTCTGTTTTTATATAATAATATATATGTTTTGAGTTTGAATTACGAATCCAATATAAGAGCTATAAAATTAATAATAGGAATGAGATACAGTAATTTAACAGATAATTTAAATCCTATAAACAAATGGCAATTTTTACAACTTTATTTTTCATCCTTCCGTCAACAACCGAAATAAACTCCGGATCAATCGAAATAAGTGAATTAGCATCTAACATACAAAATTAATACATAAAATGTTTCGATTGATTTTGTTAATGTTTTAGAGAAATTGTATGAATGGATATGCAGATTCAAACAGTGTATATGTTGATACAGTTTGTTTAAAACAGTAACAGATGTGTTGCAAAGATCGATTCTTTTTCCAAAACAACACTGTCAAATTAATGTTAGTTCCTTTCAGTGAAAATGGAATATATTTCTGTGAAGGAGTGGCCAAATAGAGCATTTGTTTATATAACTTTGTGTATAACATTATCAAATATGTTGGAAGGACAAGATTTTAAGATGTAAAATCAATATGAAATCAATTTAAGGTCACTTTAGTGAAAGTAGAATGTATTTCTGTGAACAAATATGTTCAAATAGTGCACCTGTTTATGGAGGTTGCTCACAATTTGTGCATGAAAAGTAGGTACAACATTCTACGAATCAAATTCTTGTATTGTGTGCTACTAAATTCATTTTGATTGACTCTGAGTTTATTTCGATTGTTTATGGATAAATAAAAAAAAGTATCTGACTCAAAAAAACTGCTATTGGTAAATGATCCGATTTAGTAATCAGTGGTAAAACTTCGAAGTCCTCAAGAAAGCAAATCAAAGATTTAATCAATTTGTTTTCTCTATTGACTGAAAAGTGTTTTTCAATTGAAAATACAACCTGCGAAAATAGGACAACTTTTAAATAACACCAAAGATAAAAAGGCACCTCTCAGTAATCCGGGAGTATATACAATCACTTATTCTTGTGGCAAAGTCTATATTGGAGAAACCGGGAGGGCGGTGAGCCAATGTATAAAGGACCATCAAATCGGGCGTAGCATTTTATTCGACAAAACAACCGTCATCGCAGAAACGTACAATATTTTCCCAAGAAAACATAGAGAAGCAATCGAAATCTCCCAGGTTTTTCAAAAAAGACTTGATTAGTCAATCAAGTTCGACCAGTCCCCACCATGGGGCGCTCTGGCCAATCACAGGCATCGTAGGGAATACAGATAAGAACAACATAACCTGAAGCTTCAGTTTCAGGTTAGCCCTGAAGAATTGATCTGCAATGTTCACGAAACGTCGGCAAGATTTGTAGTTTTGTATACGATTGAAACTCTAAAAATCTTCTTTAAATTTTAAATTTACTACAACTCAATTATTCCTAAAGCTTTGTCTTTTAGAAACTAAAATCTTTTTTGGTTGAGATTTCAATTATATTACATTGTTCGTTGAGAATTAATCTTTCTCAGTTGAAAATCCAACTACTTGGTTAAATCTTTTGTTAAAAATTATTTTTTTTTCGTTGAAGATTCATCATTTCAATTGGAAACTCATCTCTAGTTGAAAATTTAACTACCTTGTTGAAAATTAATTTTTCTAACTGAAAATTCAACCATTGAAGTTCAAAATTAAACTATTCTGTTGGAAATTAGTTTTGTTGTTGTTAGAAATTAGTTTTTAAAAATAGGAAATTCAATTATTCTTTTATAGGCATCAGGCCTTCTGATTCGTATAAATGGCAGTCAATTTTCCCGAGTTTGGAGGTTCGATGATTCAAATTATTTTTTAGAGTTCAAAACTTTAGTACCACACTAGTTTTTATATAGAGGAAAAGCCTACAGCTTCTATACTTCTTAATATAATAATTTGTACTCAAAAATATAATTTTAAATTATTTATAAATCGGATTATTTGTGGAACTGGCTCATAATTGGAACATATTTCGTGATAGGTACCTTTACTTCAGCTTCTTCTTTATTAAGATATGTACATTGTGCCAGGAAGTCGCTGACTGATCTCATGTCATTGCTTGTTGATATATTATCTAATTGATTCTAATCAGCAACCCTACCGTTGAAATCTTCTCCAACAACAATGGGATGATCTTCATAAATAATAAACAAGCTTAATTTGGACCCGTATGCGTCCAAAAATGTGTCTAAATCAACTTGCGCATACAAAGATAATTAGACCACACAGTATACACTCACATAATCTCTTGTTTCAGAAGGATGCTTCTTGACAAAAATTGAATTTCCTCTTGAATACAATTTTGACAGGAATATCATTTGTTTCTGAAAGAATCTTTTTGCAGCAAACATCAGCCTTTTGGAACCAACTTCACCTAATCCTGCAGCTCAATAATTTTGTTTTCTGAAAAAAAGATATTCAAGTGATTCAAAACATAACAGACAGAGGACGATGCTTCTGTTTCAAGATAACTATTTTCCGAGTGTAAATTTGAATAACTTGCACTCTAGCACTAAACCACGAAGGAATAGTAAGGAGTAGTATCCCTGTACGTGGGGAGTGGGACGAACGACGTCCAAGAATTCGTTAATGCTTGCCACGAATGAAAACTCGTATGCTGGCCCGTGCACATGCGCACTGGCGGTTGTCATGCCAACGATGTCAACACGTGTTTGAAGTTTCAAACTTGTGTTTTGAACATAATAGCCTACAATATTTTGTTCACTGCAATTAACTTTATCCCTTACTTACGGAATCCATCAATGATTATAATAATGATATTGTAGTACTTACACATTCTAGATCCTTCTCGTATTTTTGATGACATTTTCCTTCTCGTTTTTAATTCAGGAACGTGATACACACCCACAAAATAAAAACACAAACGAACATAGCCTACATATGCATCGAAATGTCAAAATATAATATAGGGGAGTGGGTATAACACGTGACTGCGAAAACAGCTCTGCGCATGTGCACGGGACAGCATACGAGTTTTCATTTGTAGCAAGCATTAACGAATTCTTGGACGTCACTTGTCCCACCTCTGCTCACCAAACACATAGGGTGATACCACTCCTTACTATTCCTTCGTGCACTAAACCAATGTATTTGGAATCTGACATGACATACTGTGCTGAATATATTTTTCTAGATTGATCGATGATAGGCTCTCCCTCGTCTTAAATCCGCTGTGTGGAACAATTCTACATCAAAACTGAATGCTGATTTGTTGGATTTCTCGAATCCATCCATGGTCTGTATAGGTACTATATACCTTGATCCTTAAATTTTTGAATAATTCTTTCTTGTGTTTGCTTCAGGAGATAAAGTGGACCACCTGCATCATGTCTTTCCTGTTGCTCTATCCGAGTCTCGTTTGCGCATTGTTATGGTTCAGAAGTCAGTTGGCATCTTGTTATTTTTGCAGGAACAGTTGCAGTGTCCTCTCTGTTCAAAATCGTATCCAGTATTCAATCAGCTGTAACGATGTTTGAGTTATCTCTATTAGTAGGACGTCCTCTTTTCTATTTGACTGTATTATGTATAATGTATGATTTGTGTGACTTTACACAAGGAAGTTGACCTCATCCCTCTAAATCTCTTTGCGGTCTTCCATTGATTTAGTTTTTACTAAATCTACGTTTCTTCCCATTATCCTAAACGACTCCACATGCTCGAGAAGTTCCTTCTTTCATTCTTTTTCTTGTTTGAATTATTCACGAGCTACTGCTAGGTATAATTTGCGAAACTCTAACAATTTTGCGAGAGTCACTTTGACCCACCTTGATGCTATCAGTTCGACAATTTCGGGACGATTACCAGCTACTTCACCCAATCTGTAAGCACGAGCCACAGCCAAATCAGGTATTTGCAATTTTATTTTCTTGAAGATCTCCGACACCGACGTACATAAGTACTTGTTAATTTCTTCAGTATTACTTATGTTGGAGATTATTATATTATTGGCTATTTCTTTTTTTTTTTTTTTTTGTTAATGCTAAAAAATTACCACTTCTTCCAAAAACGGAAAGATATTTGCCTTAACATCCCGCATAGAATCGCATTAATCGTGTACGCTTTGTAGCCATCCAGATGTTCAAACTGACTAAATTTGAGAGTCAAATATAGGGCAGCCTTCTAAATGGTCAAAGCAATTATTTTTAGAAGATTAAAACAAGAATTTAAAATCGATCATCTCAGTGAGTCGACTTGATCATCTCGAACGGTCGACTCCACCATCTCAAAAGGCCAAACTGATCATCATTGAGAGTCAATTTGATCGTCTCCAATGGTCGACTTCGTCATCTCAAATAATTGACTTAATTGATCATTTTACAAAAACAGTTTTGAAAACAAAATTAGAGACTACCATCACATCTATTGTTTCAACAATTCAGTTGGTAATTGATGTTGTTTGTCGAAAATTTGTCTTTTTGGTTCAAAATTCAACTATTTGGTCAAAATTTTAAATGAAAATTTAATTAGTATGTTGGAAATTCATATATTTTATTAATAAGTCATCTTTTTTGGTCGAAAATTGGTATTGTTAAACATTCGTCTCTTTAGACAGAAAATTAATCTTTTTGGCAGAAAAGTTTTTGTAGTTAAATTCAACTTTCTTTATTGAAAATTAAAGTCTTTTCGTATTAAAATATTGACTATCACATGTTTAATTGACAATTCATTTTTTGGATAAAAAACCAACTAGTTGGTTTAAAGTTGAACTACTTTGTGAAAAAAATATTTTTTGGTTGAAAATTTCACTATTTGGTTGTGAATAACTTTTTTTTTTTGGAAATTAATATTTTTGATGTGAAATGAACTACTTTTTTAGAAAATTGAACATTTTGATAAAAAACTGAACTGCTTATTTAAAAATTATCACATTTATTTAAAAATAAAACTGTTAAAAATTGAGATATCATCGAGTGAAAATTCATTGTTTTTTGTGAAAAATCAATCTTGTTTTTTGAAAATTTATCATTTTGTTTGAGGGTTCAACAATTTTGTTAAAAATTCGTGTTTCTTTGTTTGATTCAAGGGTTAGAAAATTCGTTTATTTTTTAAACTACTTTCTTTAATTGAAAATTTAACTACTGCATTTTTGGTTGAAAATTTATCATTTTCAGTTGAAAATTTCACTATTTCCTTAAAAATAATATATTTTGTTGAAAGTTTTAATTAGTATGTTAAAAATTTATTTATTTGATTAAAATGTCATATTTTAGGCAGCAAAATCGACTATTGGGTTAAAAGTTGAACTACTTCGTTAAACATTTATTTTCTTTGAAGATTCACCTCTTTGCTTGAAATTTCAACAATTTTATTGAAATTTTTTTTTCTTTCTTAAAAATTAGTTTTTTCATCTGGAAATTAATATATTCTATTTTCTATTAATCTTTTGGTTGAGAATACAACTATTGGATTGAAAATTCACATTCTTTGTTGAAAATTCTTTTTTTTTGAGTGAAAAATTAATCTTCTTTGTTGAAAATTCATGTTTTTAGTTGAGGATTCAATAATTTTGTTAAAAATTTGCCTTTTTTAGCTGAAGTCAAATGATTGAAATTTTCTTTTGTTGAAAATACCTTTTTTTTATTGAAAAATCAACTATTGCATTTTTGGTTAAAATCTTGTCTTCTTATGTTAAAAAGTCAATTGTTTTTTGGAAAATTCATGTATTTTCTTGACAATTCGTCCTTTGGTGAAAAAATTATCATTTTAGTTTAAAAGTTCCACTATTTAGTTCAAAATTTGACCATTTTGTTAAAAGTTCAACTATTTGGTTGAAAATTCAATTATTTAGTTAAAATTTCAAGTGTTTTGTAAATAATTTATCTTTTTTGGTAGACAATTAATATAATTTTGATGAAATATATGAATACATTTTAATCTAAACTATTCGGTATAGAAAATTAAACTTTTTGGTTAAGAGTTGCACTTTTTATTTGAAAATTAATCTATATTTAGTTGAAAATTGATTTTTTTGTTTGTTAAAAATTAGTCTTTTTTGTTGCGAAAGTTTTTGAGAATTTGTTTTTTTTCAATCAGTTTTTCAATCTGAGAAGTAAACAATTTCATGTCGTAAATTTATCATTTTTGATAAAAATTCAATCTTCTTGTTTGGAAATTACATCATTTCGTTAAGAATTTACTTTAATGTTATTTAAAATCAATTTTCCTACTGAAAATCTTTTTTTGGGTAAAAATTAATTTCTTCAGTTGAAAATTTAACTGTTCTTTGAAAATTCATTTTTTTTTTAATTTTTTTTATTAACTGAAAATTATCCTACTTCATATTTGGCGGAAAATTTATCTTTCTAGTTTAAAATTGATGTAATAGCTTGAAAATTAATTTTTTTTAGTTGAAAATTCACTTTAACTATTCAATTTTTTATGGAAAATTTACCTTTTTTGGTGGAAATGTAATATTTTTCATGAAAAAATCATCTATTTAGTGAAAAATTTCACTATTCAATTTTTTGTTAAGAATTCATCTCCCTAATTGAAAAAAAAACATATTTAGTTGAAAATTCGTTTTTTTGGTAATAGAAAATTCATGTTTCGGATTGAAAAATCCACTATTTGGCCAACATTTTATATGTTTGGTTGAAAATACATCATTGTGATTGAAAATTCATTTCTTTATTTGAAAATTTGTTTCTTTTTAGTTGAAATTTAATTTTTTTTTTGAAGTTTCCTTTTTAATATACTTTCTGACTGGAAATTGAAATATTATATTTTTGGTTTGTAAATTGATCTTTATCAGTTTAAAATTGAATCATTTTATTAGGAATTCATTTTTTTGCTTGGAAATTGATTGTCGTGACTAAAATTTTAATTGTTATATTGTTGGTTAAAAAATTATTTTTTTGCATGAAAAAATTTTTTTTGGTTGAAAATTCGTTTCTTTTTTACTTGAATATTCATTTTTCTAACATTTTAACTATTTTAATTTTGGTTGAAAATTTATTTTTTTAAATGGAAATTCATGTACTTTGTTGAAAATTTATTTTACCAACGGAAAATCATCCTACCTTATTTTTGGTGGAAAATTAATCTTTTAAGTGTAAAATTGATGTAATCGGAAGAAAATTAATTTTTTTAAACTAAAAATTCACTTTAACTATCCAATTTTTTGTGGAAAATTTACCTTTTTCAATAGAAATGTAATCTTTTCATTAGAAAATTATCTGTCTAGTAAAAAATTTAACTATTCCATTTTTTGCTAAGAATTCATTTCTCTCATTGAAAAAAAAATTATTTAGTTGAAAATTCGTTTTTTTTTTTTGGTAATAAAAAATTAATCTTTTAAATTGAAAAATCCACTTCTTGGTAAAAATTAAATTTTTTCTTTTAAAAATACATCATTGCGATTTAAATTAATTTCTCTAGTTGAAAATTCGTTTCTTTTTATTTAAAAATTAATTTTTTTCATGAAGATATAACTATTCCATTTTTGCTTGAAAATTTATATTTTAGTTAAAAATTCATTCCTTTAGTTGAAAATTCAACTTTTTTTTCAAAAATTGGTTATTTTGTTAGTTGAAAACTTATTTTACTAACTGAAAATTATCCTTCTGCATTTTTGGTGAAAAATTTACCTGTTTAGTTTAAAATCGATGTAATCCGTTAAAATTTTTTTTTTAGTTGCAAATTCACTTTGACTATTCATTTTTTAGTGGAAAATTTACCTTCTTTGATAAAAATTTCATCCTTTTCATTAGAAAATTATCTGTTTAGTAAAAAATTTAACTATGCTATTTTTTGTTTAGAATTCATTTCTCTCATTGAAAAAAAAACAGCTATTTAGTTGAAAATTGGTTTTTTGGTGATAGAAAATTCATCTTTTGGATTGAAAAATCCACCATTTGGCCAAAATTTTATATTTTTGGTGGAGAATACATAATTGTTATTGAAAATTAATTTCCTAAGTTTAAAATTCGTTTCTTTTTAGTTGAAAATTAATTTTTTGTATTGGAGATATAATTTTTCCATTTTCGCTTAAAAAATTATATTTTTAGTTAAAAATAAATTCATTTTGTTGAAAACTTGTTTTTTTCTGTTTCGTTTACTCTTCTGACTGAAAATCGCAACATTATATTTTTGGTTCGTAAATTGATCTTTTTTAGTTTAAAATTGAATTATTTTATTGAGAATTCATTTTTTGGATTGAAAATTGATTGTTTCAACTCAAAATTTATTTCTTCTATTTTTGATTAAGAAATCATTTTTTCTATGGAAAAAAATATTTTGTTGAAAATTTGTTTCTATTTTTGTTGCATACTTATTTTACTAACTGAAAATTATCGTACTTCATTTTTGGTGAACAATTTATCTTTTTAGTTGAAAATTGAAGTAATCCAATGAAAATTAATTTTTTTCAGTTGAAAATTCACTTCAACTATTCAATTTTTTGTGGAAAATTGACCTTTTTTGATAAAAATGTAATTTTTTTCGTTAGAAAATTATGTTTAGTAAAAAATTTAACTATTCTATTTTTTGTTGAAAATTCATTTCTCTCATTCAAATAAAAACTATTTAGTTAAAAATTCGTTTTTTTTTATGATAGAAAATTCGTCTTCTGGATTGAAAAATCCACTGTTTGGTCAAAATTATATATTTTTAGTTAAAAATACATGATTGTGATTGAAAACTAATTTCCTTAGTTGAAAATTCGTTTTTTTTCGTTAAAAATGAATTAATTTTGCTAAAAACTCGTTTTTTTCTCTTTTTAATTTACTTTTCTGACTGCAAATTGAAATATTATATTTTTGGTTTGTAAATTGATCTTTTTTAGTTTAAAATTGAATTATTTTACTACGATCTCATTTTTTTTTTGAAAATTGATTGTCTTAACTTAAAAATTAATTCTTCTATTCTTTGTTGAAAAATCTTCTCTTTTTTTTGTATGAAACAAAAATATCTTTTGTTGAAAATTCGTTTCTTCTTTTGTTGAATATTCATTATCCCGACATTTTAACTATTCTAATTTTGGTTGAAAATTGATTTTTTTCAGATGAAAATTCATGTACTTTGTTAAAAACAAGTCTTTTTTGGTAGAAAATTAATCTTTTGAGTTAAAAATTCAACTAACTATTTGATTGAAAATTCATATTTTTTTATTTAAGATTCATCATTTCATTCGAAAACACAGCTAGAATATGTTTTAAATATATTTAGAAACTTTATTCATTTATTATTAATTTTTATGTACTCAGTGTTATTTATTTGAAACAAATATTTGAATTCTCGACCAAGAAGATGAGTTTTTTTTATCAAAAAGATAATTTTTCTACATAACTAAATATATGAATCTTCAAATTATTATCTATTATCATTAATAATAATTAAAATTATTCATCAATAATGAATTTATTTTGCATTAACATTAATAATCTTCTAGGCGTATAGTTGGTTTTATACCTAAAAGAATTTAGAAATTGGGATATAGTAGTAACCCTGCACTATTCAATGCGAATAATATGTTTTCTATTTCTTTGACTTCTTTTATTATTTGAATTAAGCGCCCTTTTCATTATAAAGCGATACATTTTCCCGCGCAATTTGAATAATGTAATTATTGTTAATAAAGATGAAAAATACGATTTTTTCAATCCTAATTCAAAATGCTGCTGATCCTAGGGGCTAGCAGGAGATTGCCCACGATGTTGGCTTCTAAGGCTAGAACTGCTGCCTGTGATGCTGGGGTTCGCGCCTCTGATGCTGGGGTTCACGCCTGTGATGCTGGGGTTCGCGCTCGCGCTGCTGGGGTATCCGTCTG
>CAKNXH010002149.1:77135-131297 GCA_932178445.1 Andricus quercusramuli | reverse complement strand
GGGTATCAGCCTGTGATGCTGGGGTATCAGCCTGTGATGCTGGGGTTTCTGCCTGTGGGGCTGGGGCTTCTGCTACTAGGAGGGTATTTAGTCCACAGCCCCATTCCTTCAAGACGTGCCAATTCTTTATATACTATTCTTTTCTCTTCCCAATCATATGCAAATGCGATACCATGCAAGCCAAGTATTGGACAAATAACACCATTGTGGATCCATCCGAAGACGATTTTACCCCTTGCAGCCAAAATTGTATTTTCATCAAATGGATGACGTGTGAGAGTATTGCCAATTTCCCTCCATAAACCATCGAAATATCGTGCAGGTTCATAATTAAATGTCCTGATGGGATCAGGTTGAGCTGCCATTTCGAGCAGCTGTTCCTCACCTATCACCCAAGGTGCACCTTGAAAAAAAAATGTATTGAATGAAATTATTGATTATTTTTTAACGAAATACTTGAATTTTCAACAAAATGAATAATTTTTCAACATAATAGTTCAATTTTCAACTTAAAAATATAAATTCTGAACAAAAAGTGTCATAGTTTATATTTCAATGTGAAAACATGAAATTTATACAAAAAAAAAAAAGATTTCCAAAACCAAAAAGACGAATTTACAACAAATAATAATAAACATTAAATTTACAAACAAAAAATATGACTTTAGCAAAAAATTATTCGTCCGCAAAACTGATGCATTTTCACCAAACAAAAATGAAATTTTTAACCAAAAACATTATTTTTTTCAGCAAAAAATGAGAATTTTCAAGTAAAAAAGATCAATCTTGAAAAAATGGAAAAGCAACATTTTCAGTTAAAAAATTAATTTTAAGCAAAAAAAGTTTTTTCCATTGAACAGTTACATTTTTAACGAAAGGCACTGAGAAGGTCTTCAATCAAAAAAATAAATTTTCACCCAAGTATTTGAATTTTCCATTTAAAAATATTAATTTTCAACAAAATAGTTGAACTTTCAAACCAAATCTTTCAAAAAAAATAGTGGAATACTCAAGCAACAAAGAATAATTTTTAACCGAAGAATTGCATTTTCATTAAAAAAAAAGAAATTTCTACCAAATCGGTTGAATTTATAAATCAAAACGATAAATTGAAAAAATAGTTGAATTTTCTGTTAAAAAAAGATTTTAATTGATTTTTCACAATCAAAATATGAATTTCTATCCAAGAAATAATTTTGTACAAAAAATGGAATTTTCAATCCAAAAAACGAATTTTTACTCAAAGAGGATGACTTTTCAACAAAATTGTTGAATTCTCTACCCAAAAGTTGCAGTTTTATGAACAACAACAAAAATTAAATTTCTCTTAAAACAGGTAAATTTTCATTTAAAAGGAAAACAACATTTTTGAAAATAGTTGAATTTTCATACAGGAAATATTCCAGTTGACTTTTCAAGATCAAAATATGAATTTTTTCAACAAAAAATAAGTTTCTACGAACAAAATTGAATTTTTCATCCAAAAAGATGAATTTTTTCAACCAAAAGGGATGAATTTTCAACGAAATAGTTGAATTCTCTACCAAATAGTTGAATTTTCATCCAAAAAAGATGAAATTTGTACTAAAACAGATGAATTTTTAATAAAAAAGGACCATTTTTTAAGGTGAATTTTCATCCAGAAAAGATTTCATTTCTCTTTCAACACCGAAATATTAAATTTAACCAAAAAGTAAAGTTTCTACAAAATAGTTGAATTTTCAACATGAATGCAGAATTTTTCTGCTAAAGCAGGTGAATTTTTAAATAAAAAAAAACGAATTGTCAAAAATTAGTTGAATTTTCAAACAAACAGTTGCATGTTTGTTCCAGAAATATTTCTGGAACAAAACAGATGAATTAAAAAAAAAAATTTCAAAAAAATAGTTAAATTTTCATCCAAAGAAGATTCCAGTTCACTTTCAACACTAAAATAAGAATTGCAATCTATGAATTAATTTTCTGCTAAATAGCCGAATTTCTAACCAAAAAATTTGACTTTTTAACAAGATTTTTGAATTTTCAGCCAAGCAGTTCCATTGTTTCCAATAAAAATTAAAATTCCACTAAAACAGGTGAATTTTTGTATCAAAAAGAATTGGATTTTCATCCAAAAAGATTTCGATAGACTTTTCTGCAGAAAAAGAAAAATTTTAAGCAAAAAGTAATTTTTCTAGGAAATAGCTAAATTTTTAACAAAACAGTGGCATTTTTGTCCAACAAAGATGCAATATTTCTACTAAAAAAAATAAACCTTCAAATCGAAAAGACAAATTTTCAGAAAAAATATTTTTTATTCAAAAAAGATTTCAGTTGACTTATTAGCAACAAAATATGAATTTTAAACAAAAGGTTATTATCATACGAGAAGAGTTGAATTTTTAACCCAAAAAGACGAATTTTTAACAGAACAGTTGAATTTGCAAAAAAATGATGCCTTCTTAATAAAATTGTTAAATTTTCAACCAAATAATAAAATTTATAACTAAAAATATAATCTTCAACTATTTAGTTAAAAATTAGTTGTTTCAGTTGAAAATTCAGCTAATAAATTTTTCATTGTAAATTCATGATTTCTCATTGAAAATTGATTCTTCTTGGTTGAAAATTTATCCTTATTGGTTCAAAATTCAACAGCTTGGTTGAAAATTAATCTGTTTTTCTTGAGGATTCACTTATTTTGTTGAAAATTATTTTCTGTTTTTTTTTAGCTGAATTCAACTGTTCTTGATTTAAAATCAAAAATTCATTTTCTGCTTGAAAAATCAACTATTTGGTTTAAAGTTGGACTACTTTATAAGAAAATTAATTTTTTCTGGCTGGAATTTCACCATATTAGTTAGAAATTCCACCATTTGGTCGTAAATTACCTTTTTGGTTTAAAATTTATTTTTCCTTTTTTTGGACAAAAATTAATCTTTTTTGTTGAATATTCATCATTTTACTTGAGAATTCAACTATTTGGTTGAAAATTTGTCTTCTTCAGTTCAAGTCAACTGGTTAGGACTACGTTTTTTTAAATTCATTTTTTTTATTGAAAATTAATTTTTTTTGGTTAAAAATTTTTTGTTTGTTCTAAAAGTCAACTGTTTTTTAAAACATTCGTAGTAAATTCGTCTTCTTTGGTAGAAAATTGATTTTTTCGATTGAAAATTCCACTACTTCAACTATTTAATTTCATTTAACTATTTTATTGAAAATTCATTTTTTGTTGTTGAAAATCAATTCTTGAACTGTATATTTAACTATTTCATTTTTGGTTAAAAATTGATCTTATTTCAAAATTCAACTAATGGACTAAAAATTAACTTTTTAATTTAAAATTTTACTAGTTGGTGAAAAATTGATATATTTTGTAGTACAATTGTCTTTTTGGTGAAAAAAAATTCTCCTCAATTCAAAAATTTCACTGCTCTAGCTATTTAAATAAATTTAAATTTAATATTTTATTGAATATTTATTGTTTTTTTGTTCGGAACAAATTCTTCGACTGCAATTTAACTATTCTTCTTTTGGTGGAAAATTGATAGCTTTTATCTTAAAATTTAGCTAGCTTATAAAAAATTAACTTTTTGTTTCAAAATTCTAATTTTTTGGTAAAATTTCAACTCTTTTGTAAAAAAGCGAAGTTTTGGCTTAAAAATATTGATCTTTTTTATTTAAAAATTCCACTATTTGTTTACAAAATGTATCCCTTTTAGTTGAAAATTCATTTATTTGGTTAAAAATTCATGCATATTTTTGAATAATCGTCTTTTTGGTAGAAAATTAATCTTTTTGGTTAAAAATTCATATTTTTGGTTGAAAGTTCAACTAATTTGTTGAAAATTAAAATTTTTCTTCAATTTATAATTTTAGTTGAAGATTCATCTCTTTGGCTGAAAATTCAAAATTTTTATTGGAAATTCTTTTTTTTCAAACCCAACTATTTTGTTGAAAATTCGTCTCTTTTCATTGAAAATCAATCTATTTGGTTAAAAAAAAAAATATTTTTGGTTAAAAAATCATTTTTCGGTTGACAATTCATCTATGTGGTAGGAAATTCACGGTTTTTTTTAGAAAATTATTCTTCCTGCTTGAAATTTTATCTATTTTGGTTAAAAATTCATCTATTTTTGTTGAGAATTAATTTCTTTTTTTGAAAATTGAACTATTTTGTTTAATTCTATTTATTTGTTAAATATTCATTTTTTCAACTGAGACCTTAAGTATATACTACACTTCGCAGTTAAAAACTGTATTTTTTTTCTATTTGAAAATTGTTTTTTTCAGTAGAAAATTATTCTTCTGGTTTGAAAATTCATCAATTTTTGTTAAAAACAAATTTCTTTGCGTGAAAATTTGAATCTTCAGTTAAAACTTCGTTTTTACATTTTGAAAATTGATTAAATGAAAATTTAAATATTCAACTTTGAGTTGAAAATTTCGGTTTTTTTGTTTGTTTGAGAAATCAACTTTTTGGTTTGAAATTCATGTCTTTTTAATGAAAATTCGTCTCTTTTGATTGAAAATTGATCTTTTTGTTTAAAAAATAATTTTTTGGTTGAAAATTCATCTATGTGCTTGCAAATTCATTTACTTTTCGGAGAAAATTATTCTTCTTTTTGAAAATTTATCTATTTTAGTTAGAAATTTGTCTATTTTGGTTCAAAATTAATTTCCTTGGTTGAAAATTAACAATTTTGTTGATTTTTTTTTTTTTGTAAAAACTCTATTTTCCTAACTGTAAACTTAAGCATACATGTACTGAAATTTTAAGTTAAAAAATTTCTTTTTTGTTAGTTGAAAATTCCTCTTTTTGGTAGAAAATTATTCTTCTCCGTTTAAAATTTATCTTTTTGGTAGAAAATTCATTTTATTGTTGTTTTAAATTCAACTATTTGTTTGAAACTCCTTTGATTCAATTTTTTTTTAAACTGAAAATTAAATAATTCCATTTGTTGTTAAAAATTCATCTTTTTTCAGAAATTCATCTCTTTTGGTAGAATATTATTATTCCCGTTGGAAAACTGTTGAAAATTTACCGATTTTATTGAAAATTCCTTTTTTTTGTTTCAAAATTAATTTTTTTAACTGAATATCTAACTGATCCATTTTTTCGTAAATCTATCTTTTCTAGTTGGAAATCATTTCTTCTGTTGAAAAATTTTTTTTTTTCTGAAAATTATTTTTTTGACTACATATCATCTTTAGTTGAAAATTTAACAGATCGAGAGAAGAAACTTTTTTTCAGAAATACACGCATTATTTTGCTAAATGGTACTTATCAAAATTTTGAAGGAATCTGTATTATCATTAGAGAATAACAGAAAATGTTTAACGTCTTTTCGGACTAGATGGTGCTATAAAAGAAAAATTATTTTAAATAATTTTTTTTCTGAAAAAAATTTGCCAGGTTAAATATTTATTATTTATTTAATTTAAAAATGATTAAAAATAATTTTTCTTTCATAGCTCCATCTAGTCTGAAAAGACGTTAAATATTTTTTGTTATTCGCTAATGATAATACAGTTTCCTTTAAAAATTTCTATACAGACATATATAAGGCATTATATTATTATAAATATATTTACCAATAGAATGAAGAAAGACCACCAAAATGAGAAAAAAACTACTAATAAGGTTCTTCATTTTTTTAAAACTTTCTTTGTTTATAAAAAAAGAAAGTTGAAGAGGAGAAACTAAACCACTTCAAGACTCACAATAATTGATCAATTTAGAGAAACTGTAATTATTGTTCAACAAAATTTTTCTTTTTATTCCTAACAGTGGAAAATTTGTTTACCATGGCGCAAGAGATAAGAAGCTATTCCGTTATCAGTTATGCTTCTCAAATAGAAAAACAGCCTTACAAAAATATTGTGTTTTAAATTTTATCTTCCTTTTACATTCGAAAATATTTCTTCACAGAATCAAGTTTTAGATTGCTTGAATGAAGAATAAAATATTTTTTCCATTTTGAAAAAAAAAGATGTTTACAGGTAGCGCAAGTCCCATAAAGTTTAACACCTATTTCCCATAAGAAAAAAAGAGTTTTTTGCAAAATTTATTCAGAATCGTCAATTTTTGGTGAATAAAATTGAAAGTCAGCAATTCTCTTCAAAATTAGCCATCGAATACGAATAAAATATTACTTTTTAAATATTATCCCCATAAATCTGTTTCATAGGGTCCCAAAAAAACCCCATAAGTGAAAAAATGATTTTTTCGAGTTTTTAGCGATAATTATGATATACTTTGCAGTTTTTCAATTGCAAATTGTTTTTCATACATGAAATACTACTTAATACTGATAAATATATGCTTACATAAATTGTTTAAACAATTTATCATTGTTTTTAGCAATTTTCTCTAAGAATAGAGTTAGAAAGTCGCGGGTTTTTCAAAACATTTCCACTTTCTGTCCAATTTTTAATTAGAGGAAGGTAAAACTCAATTGAAGTTAACAAAGATAATTGTTTAAACAATTAATTATCATTGTTAATATTAGATACTCTCATAATGCTAGAAAATTTTAGTTTCTTCCAAAATCTTCCACTTTTTGTCCAACTGTCAACTAGAGTAATATGAATAATTCATTCAACTTTACAATATTGATTGTTTAAACTATTTATTATTATTGTTAATAATAGTCAATTCGATAAATGCTAGAAAGTTGCAATTTTTTCGGAAATTTTCAGCTATTTGTCTACTGTTCAGTTGGAGTGAGTTAATAATTAATTCAATTGTGCAAAAATAATTATTTAAACAAATTATTAAGGTTTATAACTATCTTCTTCATTAATGCTAAATAGTTGCGGTTTGTTCTGAAATTTTAAACAATATACACAATTTTTACTGAGTAAAGTAATAATTTATGCAAGTTAACAAACATAGTAGTTTAAACTATTTATTATTGTTTATAATTATCTTCTCTTAGGTAATTGCTAGAAAGCTACGGGTTTTTCTTTAATTTTGAATTTTTTTTCCATTTTTCACTAGGAGTGTTATAATAATGAATGAAATTTAACAAATATAATTTTTTTAACAAATTTCTATTATTTATAACTATCTTCTTCTACATTGATGCTAGATAGTGGCGTTTGAGGAAAAATGAAAAATTTCAGAAGAAACCGTAACTATCTGGCAAAAATATAGATGAATACAGTTATAAACAATCATAATTTGTTAAAAAAATTATTGTTGCTAAATTTAATTAATTATCAAGTCACTCCAAGTGAAAAATAGACAAACAGTTGAAAAATTTGAAAAAATGCAACTATTAAAGCAATATAGCCATTAAGCGAAGAGAACATTATTAACAATGATGATAAATTGTTTAAACAATTATTTTTGTTAACTTGAATCAATTACTACTTTACTCTAATTGAAGACTTGACAAAAATTTAAAAATTTCAGAAAAAAACCGTAACTATCAAGTATTAATATAGATGAAAATAGCTATAAACAATAATAAATTGTTTAAACAATTACTTTTGCTCGATAGAATTGAATATTAACTCACTTCGAATGAAAAGAGGACCAAAAGTTGAACATTTTAAAAAAAAACCGCAATTTACAGCATTATTCAAAGATAAGATTATTAAAAATAATCATAAATTGTTTAAACAATTAGGTTTTGAAGCTTGAACTTCCTTTTTCTTAAAAATCGTTCTTTGTGAGTTGAAAATCAATCTCTCCAACTGAAAATAAAACTATTCCATTCTTAGTGGAAAAGTTCTTGTTTTTAGTTAAAAATTCAACTAATTGGTTGAAAATTAACTTTTTTGTTGAAAATATTTAAATCCCTTTAAACCCTTTTTAAACTTATTGAAATTACTTGGAATCATTGAAAATAGCCTAAAATTTTTGGAAATAACTTTATCATATATAAATAACTTTTTCAAATCTTTAAAATGCTTTAAAATCCATTGAAAATTTTCAAAAATTCTTTAAAATTTTGAAAATCTTGGAAATCCTCTGAAATTTTCTGGAATCCTTTCAAATTTCTTAGCTTCACCCGATAAACTTTAAAAATTTGGATTGACTTTGCCGGTAGAGTTAGTTAATTAATTAAGTTAATTAATTTTGTCTTTTATGAAATAATATTTTCAAAAATTGTGAAAAAGCTACTTTTCCCCTGTTCTCAAGAAACTTTTCAAATTCAAATTTTCAAAAAAATTTTCAAATTCGAATTTCCAGAAAATTTTCAAGAAAATTTGAACTGCATTAATAGAACTCTTCTCGACCTGACTTTATCTCTTCTGGTTCAAATTCTACTTTTTGGTTAAGAATTTAATTATTTTGTTGAAAATGAAACTATTCTGTTGTAAAGTTAAAAATTAATTTTCTTTGAGTGAAAATTTAAATATTCTATATTTGTTAGGAAATTTGTTGCTTTTAGCTTAAAATTACAGTACCTAGTTACAAATGCATGCATTATGTTGATTATTATTTTTCACATTGTAGAAAATTAATCTCATTGTTCAAAAAATAAAATTCTCGAAAATTCATTAATTTGGGTGAAAATTCCGCTATTTTGTTGAAAATTCGACTTTTTTGTAGAAAATTAATCTTTTTGATTAAAAGTTGAACTGCTTGTTAAACATTTTCTTAGACATTCGTTTTCATTGGTGTAAAATTAATTTTTATCGTTTGAATATTAATTTTTTGAAAATTTATTTTTTTGTTGAAAATTCATAGTTTTGAAAATTAAAAATTAATTTTCTCAACTGGAAATTCTACAATCCTATTTGTGGTTTAAAATTTATCATTTTTAGTTTAAAATTCAAAAATTCGTCTTTTTTGGTAGAAAATTATTCCTTTTGGTTGAAAATGAAACTGCTTGGTTCTAAAGTAAACTACTTTGTGAAAAAATTCTCTATTTTTTTTATTTGAAAATTTATCATTTTAGTTAAATATTCCACTATTTTGTCGTAAAACTTTTTTATTCAAAATCCTTATTTTTTTTTTTTTTTAAATTCAACTGTTTCTTAGAAAATTCGTCTGGTTGGCTTGAGAATTCAACAATTTGATAAACAATTGAATTAACTAAATTGAAAAAATCAAATTTGTTTCTTAAAAATTCTTCGGATTCATTTTAAAAATATTCTCGGGTTGAAAATTCAACTTTACTCTAAAAAATACGTTTTTCTGACTTGAAGATTCGACTATTTGTTGACAAATGCAACTGCTTATGATTAAAGCTTAATATTTTTTGTTAAAAAATTATACCAGTCAGTTAAAATTATTTTTTTGAACATCAAATATTTTTTTGAAAATCCATATTTTTCTAAATTAAATATTTTTTTGAGTGAAAATTATTCTATTTCATTTTTGGTTGAAAATTTATCATTTTTATTACAAAATTCAGCTATTCGGTTGAAAATTCAACTATTCGGTTTAAAATTTAACTACTTTGTAGAAGAATGTAATTTTTTCGTTAAAAATTCTTCGGATTTATTTCTAAAATATTTCCGGGTTGAAAATTCGACTTTACTCTGAAAAATTCGTCTTTCTGACTTGAAGATTCAAATATTTATTGACAAATGCAACTGCTTATGGTTAAAATTTAATATTTTTTGTTTAAAAATTATGCCAGTTAGTTAAAATTAATTTTTAGAAAATTCAATATTTTTTTGAAAATCTGTATTTTTCTAATGTGAAAATTATTTTATTTCATTTTTGGTTGAAAATTTATCATTTTTATTTGAAAATTCAGCTATTCGCTTGGAAATTCCTATATTTAGTCAAAAATTTGTCTTTTTGTTAGGAAATTATTCATCTTGTTGTTTGATAATTACACTACTTGGTTTAAAGTTTAACTACTTTGTGAAAAAAAAAATTTTTCACAATCAATAATTTTAGTTGGAAATTCTATTATTTGGTCGTAAATTAACTTTTTTGTTAAAAATTCACATTTTTGGGTTGATAATTCAGCTGTTTTTTTTAGAAAACTCTTCTTGTTGGCTTGCAAATTGAACAGCCTGATAGAAAATCGTATTGAATTAAATTAAAAAAATGGAATTTTTGTTTTAAAATTTGTTCGGAATTATTGAAAAAATTTTTTTGGGTTGAAAATTCGACTATAGTCTAAAAATTTGTCTTTCTGACTTTAAGGTTCAACTATTTATTTACAAATGCCACTGCTTTTAAGCAAAAAAAAAATTTTTTTTAGAAAGTTGAAAATATTTGGAAATCATTTTTAATTTGGCTTTGTAATTTAATTCAATTTTTAATTTGATTGAATTGTCAATTTTTCGATTTTCTTCCTGTTGCTTTCTCGAATAAAAATATATTTTTTAACATTCTTTCTCACGTTCTCGAAAAAATTACAATTAATTAAATGACCATTTACACAAAAATTTTTCCAGACTGTTGAAAAATGAGTTCAATGATGCAAGGTATAATAGGCTTATTACGTTATCAGTTTTATTTTTGCCAAATAGAACAACAGCCTTGTAAAATATGCTCTTCATAATGTTATCTATATTTCAAGTTCGAGACTGATCAATATTTACATAAATAATTCCTCACAGAATCAAATTAAACATTTCAAGAATAAAAATTTTTACTTTTTTCAATAATTATAAATTCTATTAATAAAATATGAATACATGAGAATGTCAACTTTAAAAAAAAGGTGAATTTTTGACCTCTAAAGATGAATTTTCAACCAAATTTGGATTTTCTATCCGAAAGAACTAACTTTTTATCCAAAAAGACGATTTTTCAACAACGCAGTTAAATTTTTGACTAAAATTAGAACTTTTTAACAAAATAATTGAATTTTTAACCAAACAATTGAAATTTCAAACAGATAGTTAAACTTTACATTTCCAAAAAAAGAGATGAATTTTCAACTCAAGTAATGAATGTTCAATTTTCAAACAAAAATGAAATAGTTAAATTATCAGTTCAAAAATTTAATTTTTAACCCAAAAAGATTCATTTTTAACAGAAAATTTTTTTTTCGTTACTATAAAAACAAATTTTCGATAGAAAACGATCTTTTTTCTACCAAAAATAATGAAGCTAAATTTTAATTTGAAAAAATAAATTTTGAAAAAAATTAAATTTAAACGTTATGTAAAATATTTGAATCATTAACTAATAAAATTATTTTTTTAACAAAGCAGTTCAACTTTGAACGATGTAATTGAATTTTCAACCAAAAAAATTAATTTTCTACCCAAAAAGGCACATTCTTGAGAAATAATAGGAATTTTCAACTAAAAGTGATAAATTTTAAACTTAAAATTGCATAGTTGAATCTTCAGTTTGAAAAATTAATTTTTAAACAATAAAAAAGTATTTTTAGCACACAAAAAATATATTTACAATCAAAGACATAATTAAAGAACTAATCAAGAGAATCTTAAGTAGTTCAACTTTCAACCAAGAATATTAATTTTCTACCAAACAAATATGAATTTTTAACAAAATAAAGGAATTTTCAAACAAATTGTTGAATTTTCAACCGAAAATGGAATAGGATAATTTTTAGTTAAAAAACTTAATTTCTGATAGAAAAATTATTATGAATTTTTAACGAAAATTTAACTTTTGACTTGTTAAATTTGTAACCAAGAAGATTAATTTCCTACCAAAAAGATGAAATTTCAACAAAATATATAAATTTTGAACTGAAATGATTTAATTTTCAATTAAAAATGATAAATTTTGTACCACGAATAGAATTGTTAAATTTTCAGTTGAAAAATGAATGTTCAATTTAGAAAAAAATAAATTCTCTAAAAAAAATTTAATCTAAAAATTAATTTATTTTCAACCAATAAAAACGAATTTTTAACAAAATAATTGTATTTACAGCCAAGGAGATAAATAAACAACTAATGAATTGAATCTTCAGCAAATAATTTAACTTTATTGAAAAAGATGAATTTTTCAACATTAATATAAGAAAAGATAGTTTTAAATAATTATAATTTGTTTAAACAATTTTTTATCAAATTGCATTAACTATTACCTCGCCTTTACCTCCGAGTAAAAACGTGGCAAAACATGGAAAATTTCAGAAAAAAACGCAACTATCTAGCATTACTATAGGAGAAGACAATTATAAACAATGAAAAATTGTTTAAATAATTTTTTTTCTTTAATTTCATCAATTATTAGCACCCTTTAAGTGAAAAGTAGACAAAAAGTTGAAAATTTCTGAAAAAACCGCAACTTTCTATTATTATTCAAAGAGAATATTATTTAAAATTATGATAAATTGTTTAAACGATTATGTTTGTTAATTTGGATTAATTTTCACTTCCTTCTGATTGGAAAGTGGATCAAAAGTGGAAAATTTTAGAAAAAGTTGAAACTTTCTAGCATTAATCTAATAGAATATTATTATAAATAATAATACATTGTTTAAACAATCTTTTTTTAAATTTGATTGATTATTTATTCATTCATTCAATCACTTAAAATATAATTTATTTATTTATTCTTTTGGCTTTAAGTTTCAATAAGTAAGGCGAAACTTTTTTTTCAAACATTTCGTTAAAAATTTAATTATTTTGTTGAAAACACAAGTATCTTGTTAAAAAGTTACGTTTTATGGTAAAAAAGTATTCTTTTTTTTTAATTATTTCTGAACTCTTACGTAATTTAAGTACGGTCCCTAAATGGTGGATAAAATTGAAAAATTTACTTATGACTGTATTTAATAATTTTAAAAAATGTATAAAAATTAAAAACGTCAAAAATAGAAATATTTGATAAAAACCGGAAATCTATTACATTCTTATCTCTATTGAAACAATAAGGTCATGTTGTGAAATTTTGAACGTGAGGCAGTCTATCTTCAAATTTAAAAATGCTACCTTCGGATCGTTTGGACAAAGTCAAGAAAAATAAAAATTGTTTACAATCTTAAATTAACAATGGATCATTGGACTTCAAATGAATTATAAACATTCAGGGTCTTCATGCGCTACTTTTAAACAGAGTTCGGTTTTCGATTTTCAAAATTTTTTTCGTTTGTACATTTTTCTAATTTTCTATAGCAATTTGTAATTACATAGCAAACTTTGTAAAAATTATTTGCCTTAAAGAAGGATGAATTTGAAAAGAAAATTAATTTTCACCAAAAGACTAATTTTTAACCAAATAGTTGAATTTTCAACTGAAGAAAATAAATTTTCTACCAAAAATCAAACAGTTAACTTTTCAGCTTAGGAAATTAATTCTCAAAAAATATAAAAATTAATTTTCAACTAGTTTAATTCTACGAAAAAATGTAGTTTTAATAAAATAGTTAAATCCTCAAATAAATAGATGATTTTTTCAACAACAAAATTTAATTTTTTACCAAAAAAGACGAATTTTCAACAAAATACATGAATTTTCTTTCAAATAGTTTAATTTTCAACCAATAAGGGATGAATTTTCATCCAAAAATGGAATTTTCAGATAAAAAGTTTATTTTTAACCAAACAAAAACAAATTCACAACAAAACAGTTAGCATTTCAACCAGAGTGGTGAATCCTAAAAAATGAACTTTCAACCAATTAGGTCAACTTTCAACCAAGTAGTTGAAATTTTAACTTGAAAATTTGATTTTTCAATTTCAAAAATTTACTCTTCTACCAAATAGGCGAATTTTCAAATAAATAGTATGAGTTACAACCACATAGTTAATTTTTTTACCAAAATAGTTCAAGTTTTAACGAAAAATATGAATTTCCAACAAAAAATTAACTTACAACCAAATAGTTGAATTTTCAACTAAAAAATATGAATTCTCAAAAAATGTGTATTTTCAACCAAGAAGAAACGAATTTTCCGTAAAGTAGTTAAATTTTCAACCCTTGAGATGAATTTTCAACTCAAATGCTGAATCTTCAGCAAAAAAAAAATTAATTTTCAACAGATTAGTTAAATTTTCAATAAATTGATAAATCTTCAAACAAGAAAAATGAATTTTCAACCAAATCCTTGCATTTTTGTCCAAGAAGGATAAATTTGAAAAAATAATACTTAAATTTTCAGTTAAAAAAAAAGTTGAATTTTAAAGCCAAAAATACGAATTATATGCAAATAGTTTAAATTTCAACAGAAAAATATGATTTTTCAATTTAAAAAATTTCCTTTTTTACCAAATCGGTAAATTTTTAAATCAGTAGTATAATTTACAACCAAATAGTTCCATTTTCTACAAAAATTAGATGAATTTTCAACTAAATAATATGAAATCTCAAAAAAAAACATTTATCCAACTACATTGATAAATCTTCAACTAAGAAAAATGGATTTTTAACCAAAGCGTTGCATTTTTATCCAAAAAGAAATGAATTAAAAAAAACAGAATAGTTAAATTTTCATTAAAAAAAATTAATTGTCAATAAAATTTTCAAAGAAATACATCAATTTTCAATCAAACAGTTGCATTTTCAACTAAAAAATATTACTTTTCAACAAAACATGAGATAGTTACATTTTCAGTTAAAGAAATTATTTCTCAACCAAAAAAAAAAGGAATTTTTAATAAAATAGTTAAATTTTCAACACAAGAGATGAATTTTCGACTGAAATACTAGATATTAAGCAAAAAAAAATAATTTTAAACAGATTAATTAAATTTCAAACTAAATTGATCAATCTTAAGCCAAGAAAAATGAATTTTCAACCAAATAGTTGCATTTTTATAAAAAAAAAAGAAAATTCACAAATCGAGATGGAATAGTAAAATTTTCACATTACAAAATTAATTTTTAAGTAAATACTTCATTTTCCAACCAAAAAGATGAATAACAAAGTATTAGTTCAAGTATAAACCAAGTAGTTCAATTTTCAACCAAAAAAAGATGAATTCTAAACGAAAAATGTAAAAGTTAATATTACAACCGGAAAATATTTTAATTTCAAATTGAGAAAAAAAATATAACAGAAAAAAAACATTTTTTACAAAACAGTTGATTTTTCAACCTAAAAATATGAATTTTTAATTTGAAAAAGGGATTTTTCAAGCAAATAGTTCAATTTTCAACAAAATAGATCAATTTTCAACCAATGAGAACAATTTGTATCTCAAATTATGAATCCTCAATTAAAAAAATGAATTTTTACCCAATTCATTCAACTCTCAATCAAGTAGTTGAATTTCAACTGAAAATAGATGAATTCTGAACAAAAAATGTAAAAGTTAATATTTGAACAAAAAAATATCTTAATTTCAATTCGGAAACAAGTTAATTTAACCAAAAAGACCAATCTTTTACGAAACATGATAAATTCTCAAACAAAAAATAATAATTTTTAACCAAGTAGTTCAAATCTCAAACAAGAATTTGAATGTTCAAGAAAAAAAAAGATAAATTTTCAAGGAAAAAAGTAAAATTTAATATTTTATTCGAAAAGGGATTTCAATTTTAAATCCGGAACAATTGAAGTCAAAAGATAAAATACTCATTTTCTAGAAAACTTTAGAATTTTCAACCCGAAAATATTAATTTCCAACAAGAATATTCAATCATCAAGCAAATGATCGAATTTTCGCCAAAAAATTGATTTTCAACCAAGATGATGAATTTGAATTTATAGTGGAATTTTAGACACGAAAATATGACTTTCACAAAATAATTGAATTTTCAACCTATTTATTAATCTTTTAACAAAATAGATCAATTTTTAATGAAATAGCTGAATTTGTAACCTAAGCAGATGAGTTTCCAACAAAGAAGATTAAATAAATAAATAGAAAAATAAAAAAAATTTTAGTGAGATGAATTGAAAAAAATATTCAACTTTCAACCCAGTTGTTGAATTTTCAACCCAAAAATATGAATTCCTAACTAAATTGTTATTTTTCTACCAAAAATATGAATTGTCTACTAAGAAGATTAATGTTCTGCCAAAAAGATGAATTTTCAACCAAATTATTGAATTTTAAACAAAAAAGTTAAGTTCCCACCAAAAAGTTGAATTTTCAAATAAGTATTTTAAATTTTCACCAAATTGATACAATTTTTACCAAAATGTTTGAATTTTTAAACATGAATGAATTTCTGAATTTTTTACAAAGAAGTTAATTTTCAACCAAATAGTTTAATTTTTTACCATATTGGTGAATTTTCAAATCAAACTGACGAATTGTTTGAAAGCAGTTGATTTTTTCAATCCGAAAATATGAAATTGAAAAAAAAGTAATGCATAACCAAATAGTTTAATTTTCAACTAAATCATGAATCGTCAATAAAAAAATTATTTTTTATTTTTTACCTTAAAAAGATTATTTCTCATTAAAACTTGTAATAGTTGATATTTCAACAAAAAATGCTTTAATTTAAGATCAAAGCGATGAATTTTCTACAAAATAGTTGAAACTTTAACGAAAACAAATTACTTTTTAAACAGACAGTTACATTTTTATACATAAAGGATTTTCTTCGTAATAGTTGAATTTTCAAAAAAATTGTCAACTCTTAACAAAAAAGATCAATTTTCTGCAAAACTAGTTTAAATTCAATGAGAAACTTGAATTTTCAACAAAAAATCTTAATTTTAAATCAAAAAGATTTGAATTAATAAAAAAGATGAATTCTAAACAAATTAGTTGAATCCTCAAATAAAAATATTTTAATTTTAAAAAAAAGAAAATTTAAATTTATGAACAGATTAAATTTATTAATAAGGAGAGAAATATTCAAACGAAAAAGACGGGTTTGGAACAAAATTCTTGAATTTGCAAAAACAAAATATTTTTCAGCCCAGAAATTACAAAATTTAAGGCAAATGAGAATTTGAAAGGAAAATAATTTGTATTACAAATTAAAAAATTCGAAAGACTATTCATTTTTTAATTTTCTTTGTTTACTTGCTTTAAAATTATATTTCAGACTTTTTGACGTTTGGAAAAAATTTGAGAACAATTTGAAAATCTGTCAATTTGAAACAAAAATTTGGTTCTTTTCAAAATTCTATAAATTCCTCAATATCTTTTAAATTGACTCGAATTATTCTCAAAATTATTTAAAAATCTCCCGGATTCATTTTTTGATAATCTGTTAAATCTTTTGTGATGTTTTACAATCTTTCCAAATATTCTCTTTTAATTAATTAAAAAAAAAAAGTCACTTATAATATTTTAGAATCCAGAAATCTTAAGAAATTTTTTTTATTATTCAAAATTCTTTCAAAATCTTCAGAAGTTCCAACATTTTATTTTAAAATCTTCAACAATCTACATCTTTTTTCTAGTTTTTTGGAATTATTCAAAGCCTTGTAAATAGCTTTTAAAATAATTCAAATTTTTCCTAAAATTTTGAAAAAAATCTGCAAAATCAAAAAAATTGCCTTCAAATGTTCCCGATTCTTGTTTGATTATTTTAGAAATTTTTTGAAATTTTTGAAAATATTTTTCAATATTCTTTTCAATTAACTGTTGTAAATGAAAACTGATTTCAAATTTTTCGACAAATCTTAACATTTTTTTATTCTCTTCAAACCTTTCAAAATTCTTAAAAAAACTTGTAAATGTTGTATTTGAAATCTTCAAAGAACTAAATGTTACTTCGAATAACTTTATTTTCATATCCTTCTAGAACTTCGTAACATCTCTTTAACTTATTTGAATTTTTCCAAGAAATTTTGGATTTGAAAAAATAAAAAATAAATTTCTGGTGAATGAATATTCCCAAAAAAAATACAGAAAAATAAAATTATTTTCACAAGAATCTACAAATAAATATATACAATAAAATACAACCAGAATTATAGGGGACTACAACTTTTTTTGATTATTGAGACGATTGTTGTACTTTTTTTTATTTTCATGTACGAACAATTTTTGGAAAATTCTGCAAATGTAAACAGCCTTTTAAAATCAACCAGATTATTTTTGGAAAATTTCGTAAATATTATTGAATATTCTTTTTAAATAAATTTTTTCAACAACAAATTATTGTTGGTTGCTCCAGGAATTTTGAAACAAATATTTTATTCATTCAAAACCTTTAAAAATGCTTATAAATTCACGTTTCAAATGTTTTTGGAATCATTTAAAAACTCCTAAATATACTTTAAACTCTATCAAATATTGTCTTAATATTCATTTTTCAAAATAAAAAGTCATTTTATATTTTCCCAGCAAACTTAAGAATTTTTGTTATTTTCTCAAAACCTTCAAAGATCACTGAAAAGCTTTCAAATTTAATTTCGAATACTCAAGAAATATAAATTTAGTTTTTTGTATTTTTCGACATCTTTTCAAATAGATCAGTTTAAAAATTTCTAGTTTTTAATTTTCAATTTATAATTCCTCGTTTGAAATAAAAAGTAAAATATTGCTAAATATTCAAAAAAATGTCATCTTCAATTAAAAAATTTGTAACTAATAGTTAATAATGGAATATTGTAAATTGAAACAATTGAAAAAAAATCAAGAATAGTTTTTTAAAATTTCAGTCAACTGAAAAATTTATATTTTTCAAGTTAAAATTTGTAACTTGATTATTTTTGAGCAAATTCAGAATAGTCCTGTAAAATTAATTTTTGTCAAATTTTCAATAAACGAACTACAGTTCGATTTTTGAAGTATTGTTTGTGAAATTCTTGTTTTTTTAATTTGTTACAACAATGTACGTAGAATTAAAAACTTTTTCATGACGTCAAATGCCTAAATAAAAAAAATCCCTTGTAGATTTTTACAACAAAGTAAAAAAAAAATTAATATAAAATCAAACAAATTTTTTATTCATAGAAACTTATACTTTATTTTTAATTTCTTCACTTTTATACAATCAGATACAAGAAAAAAATGAGCTATTCCATTTTAACTGTTTTTTTTTTTCTTTTAATTTTGCACACTTTTTTACCAAAAGTAGAGATTTGAATAAAAAATATAGTAGTAGAAACGTTTTACCAGTGTCTCTAGCGTTTTTTCAAACAAAAATTCCAGGACTTTTCCAGGTTTACCAGGATAGAAAAATACCAGAGAGTTGAATTTTCGAAAAAAAAAAATCAACAAAATAGTTGAAGTTTTAACCAAATAGTTTAACTTTTAACTTACAAAGATGAATTCTTAACCAACACGGCGAAATTTCAATAAAGAAAATGAATTTTCTACAAAAAAATGACAAATTTTCAACAAAATAAACCAATTTGCAAACAAATAATAACATAGATTTTCAACTGAATAGCTGAATTTTCTACTAAAGACGTTCAATTTCCATCCAAAAATGGGATAGTTAAATTTTCAGTTAAAAAAATTAATTTTCGTAAAAGAAAGGATTTTCAAAGAAATAATGAAGTCTTCAAAAAATGTAATAAATTTGAAGAAAATTAGTTTAATTTTCAATCAAGTAGTTGAATTTTCAATTGAGAAGATTTTTAATTTCTACCAAAAAAGATAAATTTACTAAAAAAATATGAATTTTCAACCAAAAAAAAGTATATTTACGTTCAACCAAAAGGTTAAATTTCAAACAAAAAAAGGTAAATTTTTAATGAAAAATTTATTAGTTGAATTTTCAAATAAAAAAAAAATAATTTTCATACAAAAATAAAGTTTTTTCAACAAAATAGTACAATTTTTAGCCAATTTTCTAATAAAAAAGAAACGAATTCACAAAAAAAGTCTAATTATATAGTTAAATTTTTAACCTTTAACTAAATAGTTTAACTTTTAACCTGCAGTAAAATATATTTCTACAAAACAGTTGAATTTTCAATCCGAAAGTATTAATTTTCTACCAAAGAGACGAATTTTCTAATCAAAAATACGAATTTTCAACAAACAAAGGTTTTTCAGCCAAGACAGGAAAAAATGTCAAAGAAATTCTTGAACATTCAAGCCAAAAGGCAGCATTTTCAACCAGAAAATATTAATTTTCAACAAAAAAGTTCAATTTCAACCAAAAAATTGCAGTTTTAATCAAAAGAGAGAAAATTACCACCAACGGGATTATTTTTCTACCAATAAAGACCAATTTTTTACTTGAAAACAAAAAAAAAAAATTCAGCGAAAAAAATGAAAAAGTTACATTCGTAGATTAACAAATTAGCTCTAAATGAAAAAAAGAATTTCCAGGTTTTTTCCAGGTAAAAAAGAATTCCAGGACTGAAAATTGTTTCCACCAGATATCCTCAACTTTATAAGGATTTTAAAGGATTGAAAATATCTTAAAATATTTTCAAAAATTCCAAGGGAATTCAAAAACCTACCTACATGTCACTCATTAATTTTGTATACGGAAAAAGGCTTTATCTAACACATGACCTCAAAAGAATTTCAATTTCGTAAAATTCTCTTCAGAAAAATATTTTTCAAAGAGAGATTTTAATTCATGTACTCTTTCAACCTTAGGTTCACTGAGCTTCTCAAGGTATAATATTAATCTTCCTCAAAAATCGTACATATTTTTCAAGCATAAGATAAGTAAAGTATCAATTTTTTTTTATTCCACAAAAAATAACCAGAGAATGAAAAAAATCATTTTAAATGAAAGTAAAATTGTTATTGGAACAAGAAACTATTTCTTAGAACCAAAGAATTTCTTTAATCCAAAGAAATAATTCATTTTTTTTTTTTTTTTTTTTTAATTTAAGAAACTTTTCTTTGACTGATAGCCAATCAATATTTTTTCTTTGATCCACAAAAATTTTCTTACAGCCAAATAATCTTTTTTCTGATTCTTCATTCGGGTTCTGAGTTTCCAAGGTGAAATGATAAAACACGTGCGAGTAATTAACAACTGAATAAATAAGGTGATGCTGACTAGAATTTTTCAGGTCACGAAGCCCCACCATAGAGTCTCTTACAATCTATGTTCAGGAAGGGGAAAACACAAATACCAAAAAATAGTATATATATACACGGAGCATCCAAAAATTCATTAGTTACGCTCTTCTAAAAATTTCTCGAAAATCAGGTTTTCCTATATTTAAAGAAAATATGGACCCTTTATACTCTGGTCCTCACGTTGGTCGCGCTTCTTAATTCTATTGATACATATAGTATAAATTGATATAACCATTAAAGTTATTTCGGGTGTACAATTAAGCACAAAATTAATTGAGTAATTTAATAACTTTAAAGTAGATATATATATTGATACTATGATTACCAATAGAATTAAAAAGCAAGACTATGGTGAAACCAGGAGTATGCATAAATATTGATTATGTATTATGTATCAGGTGTTTACGTTTTATGAATTGGCCTGGATGTATAATTAAGCAAAAAATTACTCAATTAATGTTGTGCTTGATTTTACACACATAATACTTTTCAAGATATTAATTTATACTATACTTACCAATAGAATTAAAAAGTACGACCAAGGTGAAGACCAGAGTATAAAGGGTCCTCATTTTCTTTAAATATAGGAAAAACTGATTATCGAGAAATTTTCAAAGCAGCGTAACTAACAAATATCTTAAATTTTTTTCTATATAAGTGGAGTCTAGACTGCCGGCGCCGGCAAGGAAGCCCTTTGCCGGCTGTTTTTCACGAAAAGCGGAAACAATATCAATAATAGTATCAATAATATGATATAATATTATACTATTATAGAAAAAAAAAAAAAAAAAAAAAAAAAAATAGGCTTTGCCCAATATGCCATGTAAATGCCTGAAAATATCATGGCCAAGGTTAAAACTTATAAATACAATGGTGGAAAAAATTTTTACATGCATACAGTAAACGCTTCTAGGTCGAGAATATCAGAGTTGTTAGCCATAAAAGCGATTTTCTTTAAACTATAATATTAAATAATATATATTCAAAGAATTAAATATTTATTAATTTAATTGATTTTTATTTTTTAAATTTATTTTTATTTTTTTTTTTTTAATATATGTTATTAATGTTACTAAATTTATAAAAAAAAACTATTTTCTTATGACGTTAGGTAGGTCGGACGTTGTGGTAAAATATTTTTGGAAAAAGATAATTTTAAATAAAATAGTTTAATTTTCAAACAAAGAGATGAATCTTCAAGCGAAGAAATTAATTATTAACAAAGTAGAATTTTCAACCAAAAGAGATGAATTTCCAAACCAAAGACACGAATTAGCAATCAAGAAAAATTTTTCAGTCAAGAAAGAAAAACATTTCCATGGAATTGTAAAATTTTCGAAACCAAAAAAGTGAATTTTCCACAAAAACGTTGAATTTTCAACAAAAAATATAATTTTCAATAAAATATTTTGATTTATGACCAAGGAGGGGAATATTCAACCGAAAAAAAATGAATTAGTAACAAAGTAAAATTTTTAACCGAAAGGGATGAATTTGCAAACCAAAGAGACGAATTAGCAACTAAGAAAGATTTGTCAGTCAAGAGAGAAAAAAAATGTCTACGAAATTGTAGAATTCTCAATTTGAAAAAGCGAATTTTTTCAAAACAATTTAATTATCAACAAAATAGATCATTTTTAATGAAATAGTTTAATTTTCCACCAAAGGGATGAATCTTCAACCGAAAAAATTAATTAATTACAAAGTAGCATTTTTATTCAAAAGAGATTAATTTTCAAATCAAAGAGACAAATTAGCAACAAAGAAAGATTTCTTAGTCCAGTAAGAAAAAAAAATTCAACGCAACTGTGGAATTTCGAAACCAAAAAAGCAAATTTTTTTCAAAACATTTGAATTTTCGACAAAATAGATAATTTTCAATTTGTTTGGCGAATTTTCTACAAATCAGTTGAATTTTCCACAACAAACATAATCTTCAATTTCTTGAAAATTATCTTTTTGTTGAAAATTCAACTTTTGATTAAACTTTTTTTGTTTGAAAAGTAATTTTTTGAACTGCAAAAACTATTTCAGCTTTTGTTCAAAAGTGGTCCCTTTTAGTTGAAAGTACAACTATTTGGTTGAAAATGAACTTTCTTTCTTGAATATGCACATTTTCGGTTTTTTTTTGGTTTTTTTTCGTAAATTTCTTTTTGAGTTGAAAATTCTATTATTTTGGTGGAAAAATCAAATAATTGGTTGAAAATTAACTTTTTGGTGGATCATGAACATTTTGTTTGAAAATCTATATTTTTGTCTTGAAAATCCTTGTAGAAAATTTCTCATTTTTGCTTGAAAATTCTACAATTTTCACTAATCATTTAATTATTTCATTTTTCTTTCAAAATTGGTCGTTTTTAGTTGAAAGTTCAACTATTTGGTTGAAAATTAATTTTTGTTGTTGTTAAAAAGTCACATTTTCGTGTTAAAAATTTACCTGTTTTGTAGCAAATTCATCTGTTGTGTTAGAAACTCGACTTTTTGTGTTGAAAAATTTATTATTTTGGTAGAAAATTCAAATATTTTGTTAAAAATTCACTTTTGTGTTAATAATTTATATTTTTAAGTTGAAAATTTAAATATTTTGTAGAAAATTCTTCTTTTTAGCTTGAGGATTCAACGATTTGGTTAAAAAAAATTTTCTCTGTTGTCTTTCAAATATTTGAGAAATCATTGAAATCTTTGTGAAATCTTCATGAATTTTCTAAAAATCTTTGCGAAATATTTGTAAATCTTTGTGAAATCATCAGGAAATAATTGAAATCTTTGAAATCTACCGGAAATCTTTAAAATCTATCATATATATATATAATCTATTTGTTTGTTTGGAAAATCATTGAAAAATTGAAAAAATCATTGAAAAAATCATTTGGAAAATCTTCGCGTAATCTTTGTGAAATCATTGAAATCTTAGTGAAATCTTTGAAATCTACCTGAAATCTTAGTGAAATCTTTCAAATCTATCTGAAATTTTTGTGAAATCTTTAGAAAATCTTTGTGAAATTTTTGTGAAATCTTTGAAGTCTTTGGAAAATTATTGAAACATTTGTGAAATCCTTGTGCATTCTTTCAAGATCTCTGTGAAATCTTTGAAATCTTTGGAAAATCATTTAAATCTTTGTGAAATCTTTGAAATATACCTGAAATCTTAGTGAAATCTTTTAAATCTATCTGAAATTTTTGTGAAATCTTTGGAAAATCTTTGTGAAATCTTTGGAAAATCTTTGAGTAATCTTTGTGAAATCTCTAAAAATCTTTGTGAAATAATAGAAGTCTTTAGTGAAATCTTCAAAATATGTTTGAAATTTTTGTGAAATCTTTGAAGTCTTTGGAAAATCATTGAAACATTTGTGAAATCCTTGTGCATTCTTTCAAGATCTCTGTGAAATCTTTGGAAAATCATTTAAATCTTTGTGAAATCTTTGAAATCTACCTGAAATCTTAGTGAAATCTTTTAAATCTATCTGAAATTTTTGTGAAATCTTTGGAAAATCTTTGTGAAATCTTTGGAAAATCTTTGTGTAATCTTTGTGAAACCTCTAAAAATCTTTGTGAAATAATAAAAGTCTTAGTGAAATCTTCAAAATATGTTTGAAATTTTTGTGAAATCTTTGAAGTCTTTGGAAAATCCTTGAAATATTTGTGAAATCCTTGTGCATTCTTTGAAGATCTTTGTGAAATCTTTGGAAAATCATTAAAATCTTTGTCAAATCTTTGTGAATTCTCTAAAAATCTTTGCGAAATATTTGAAATCTTTGTCAAATCATTAGAAAATCATTGAAATCTTTTTTCAATCTTTGAAATGTAGCTAAATCTTTGTGAAATAATAGAAGTCTTTGTGGAATCTTCAAAATCTATCTGAAATTTTCGCGAAATATTTGAAATCTTCGTTAAATCTTTTAAATCTTTGAGAAATCATTCAAATCTTTGTGAAATCTTTGTAAAATTTTTGTGGAGTCTTTGTGAAATCTTTCTGAATTCT
Organism: Andricus quercusramuli; assembly: GCA_932178445.1. Taxonomy (NCBI): domain Eukaryota; kingdom Metazoa; phylum Arthropoda; class Insecta; order Hymenoptera; family Cynipidae; genus Andricus; species Andricus quercusramuli. The sequence goes on along the minus strand of CAKNXH010002149.1, from coordinate 106,579 downwards.
CTAAAAACTTTTGCGAAATATTTGAAATATGTTTCAAATATTCGGTAATATTTGTGAAATTATAGAAATCTTTGTGGAATCTTTAAAATGTTTGGAAAATCTTTGTGTAATCTTTGAGAATTCTCTAAAAAAATCTTTGCGAAATATTTGAAATCTTTGTGAAATCATTAGGAAATAATTTAAATCTTAGTGAAATCTTTGAAATCTACCTGCAATGAAGTGAAATCTTTTAAATCTATCTGAAATTTTTGTTAAATCCTTGAAATCTTTGGAAAATCATTGTGTAATCTTTGTGAATTCTCTAAAAATCTTTGCGAAATATTTGAAATCTTAGTGAAATCTTCAAAATATGTCTGAAATTTTTGTGAAATTTATGAAGTATTTGAAAAATCCTTGAAACATTTGTGAAATTCTTGTGCATTCTTTCAAGATCTCTGTGAAATCTTTGAAATCTTTGGAAAATCATTTAAATCTTTGTGAAATCTTTGTGAGTTCTCTAAAAATCTTTGCGAAATATTTGAAATCTTTCTGGAATCATTATAAAATCATTGAAATCTTTGTTCAATCTTTGAAATGTATCTGAAATCTTTGTGAAATAATAGAAGTCTTTGTGGAATCTTCAAAATCTATCTGAAATTTTCGCGAAATATTTGAAATCTTCGTTAAATCTTTTAAATCTTTGAGAAATCATTCAAATCTTTGTGAAATCTTTGTAAAATTTTTGTGGAGTCTTTGTGAAATCTTTGTGAATTCTCTAAAAACTTTTGCGAAATATTTGAAATATGTTTCAAATATTCGGTAATATTTGTGAAATTATTGAAATCTTTGTGAAATCTTTGAGAAATTATTGAAATCTTTGTGAAGTCTTTTGAATCAATCTGAAATCTTTGTGAAAACATTAGGAAACAAAACCACTTTAAACTGAACTATTTATAATGGAAAGCCTTGACTCGTTAATATTTCATAGTGTTTAATCCAAACGTTACAATTTTAATTGTTCTATTTAACAAATTTCTGATAATTGTTGAACAATTTTATATTATTCAAATATTTAAAAGTATTCTTATAAAACAAAGTAGCAGTGGAAACCACTGCACAGTGGATAATAATCCTACGGTAGATAATTTTTAATCATAAGCACAAATATGATTAAAATAATCCATTCGAATTTTAACCCTTGGTATACACACTATAGTTTTATAACGAGGTATACACACTGGGTTAGGTTCACCCGGCAAACTTTAACAGCTCATATCTTCGTTCCTAATTGAACCATTTTGCCTCCTTTTTTCTGGTTTTTATAGGGAAAATCCTCAGGAGTTGAACAGTACGGATTTGAAGGTGATGAATATGAAAAAAAAAATATACATATTTATAAATAAACAAGGAAAATACCCGAAGAGGAAAGAAAAAAGGGAAGAAAAACATGGGTTAAGTATTTGAGAATACAGATAGAAGGTGTATGGTGGAATTGGGACGAGGACAGGGAAGAGTTAGTAAAAACTGAAATATCGGGAAACTAGGAGAGAAAGGAACGGGAGGTAAAGAAATAAGAATTAGTGTGAAACAAAAAGAGACGAGAAACGAAAATAGGGAAGATTGGAGAATATGCTACTGGAATATAGTAGGCTTAGAAAGGAAGGATGGGGAGTTTATGAGAAATTTCACACAATGGGATGTAGTAGTAATGATGGAGACAAGGCTAGATGAAAAGGTATGGGAAAGACTAAATGGAAGATTACCAAGAGGTTACAAATGGATGGTTCAAAATGCAAAGAGGAAGAATAAAAAGGGCAGAGCAATGTGACGAATGGTGATGGGAGTAAGGAACGAATGCACAACAGAGAATGATATAAAAGAGTTGAAAGAGCATAAAGAAGGATTAATAGTAGAAGAAATAAATATGGGAGGAGATAGGTGGAAGATAGTAGGGGCTTATGTGAACGGTGATATGCAGGAGAAATCAGAGGAGATAAGAGAACTGATGGCAGAAAATAAGCAAGAGAGTAGGCTAATAATAGGAGGTGATTTTAATGCGAGAACAGGAGATAGAGGAGGAAGGGAATGGGATGGAGAGCGAGGAAGAAAATCCAAAGACAAAATACTGAATGGAGAGGAAAAGAAGCTGTTGAAGAGCCTAGGGGAGATGGGATGGTTTATCCTAAACTGAAGTATAGAGGGGGATGAGGAAGGGGAATATACAAGTTCAGGAGGAAAGAGGGGAACAGCAATTGATTATGTGTTAGTGGACGACGGAGTAAGAGAGAAGGTTAAGAAACTAGAGGTGGGGAACTATATAGATTCGAATCACTTTCCCATAATAGTGACGGTACAGGGAGAAATGAGTAATAACAAAAAGGCTAAAAAGGAAGCAAAAGTAAAAAGAGCAGGAAGAGGAAATTGGTCAATGGAAGGTAAAGAACAGTTTAGAGAAAAAGTCAGGAATATCAAAATGGGGGAAGGCAATGTAAACGAGGAAATGGAAATAATGGTAGGAGAAATAAAAGGAGTATGATAGTGCACAAGCAAAAAAGAAGATAGTGAAGAAGGGGATAGAAGTGGATGAGATGAGGATTGTAAACAGAACAAGAAGGAAGTGAGAAGGGTATTGAGAAAATGGAGAAAAGGGACAAGTAGTGGATATTGAGATTATAGAATGGATAAAATATTTTATGGAATTACTAGGAGGGGCAGAGAGAAAAGTTAGGAAAAGAGGGAAAGATGGTAGGGAAACAGATGAGGAGGAGGACATTACAAGAGAGGAAATTGTCAAGGTATTAGGGATGATGAAAGATGGAAAGGAACCTGGTATACATGAGATTCCAAATGAAGTATGGAAATATGGGGGGACAGAGTTCAAGAAATGGGCATGGATAATGTGCAATAGAGTATGGAGAGGATAGGGGTGGCCAGAGTTAACGAAAGAAGGAGCAGTGATACCAGTAGTTAAGAAAGGCAAAGAGGAGGAGGTTAAAAAGAGTTCAAGTATTTGGGATATACCTTGCAAGCAAATGGAGATCATGGAGCTCATATAAGAGGAAGGATAAAAAAAAAGAAGCAGGGGTAATGAAACCGATATGTTGATTAGGAAAAGGAAGGTTGAAAAAAATTGGAGAAGGAGTATGTGGTTATTTGATACGCTGGTATGGCCGGTATTAGGTTATGGAGCAGAGACATGGGGATGAAAAGAAAGAGATTGAAAGTTTACAAGAAAGGTATATAAGGTGGACGCTGGGGGTAGACTGGAGGCCGCCAGGATATATGGTGAGAGAAAAAGCGCGAAGGGATAAATTAACTACTATAGCGGGAAAGAGGTCATGGAATTTTGAGATGAAGCTGAGGGAGGGAAAGGGAGGGGAATCAGCGAGAAAGTGTTTGATGGAGGTAGAAGAAAGGAGAGGAGGGGCGATTGAATTAACGTGATGGGAGGAAAAAAGGAGGGAGTTCTTCAAGGCTAGAGATATAGAAGACGGGACTGGAGTCAACTACGAAGAAGTGGAAAAAAGGGAGAGAGAAAGACAGTTAATAGAAATATGGGGGATGATTGAGGAATCAAAATATAATATAAGGTATAAGATGATAAAAAAGGAAGGAGTACCAAAGTATTTAGAAAAGGGATGGGGAGAGAAAGGATGGACCAGAGTATCAAGATTTAGATTGGGAAACGAGGTAAGGGCAAGTATGTATTGGGAAAAGAAAGATAACAGGAAGTGCAGAATATGTGAATGGGAAGCGGAAACATGGGAGCATGTATGGCAAGGATGTGGGAGAGGAATGGAAGATAAAGGAAGCTGGCAAGAGAATGTGGTAAGAGGAAGCACTAGTTATTTTTTTCAACAATAAACAAACTGAAGTCTTAATTTTGATCAATTTAAAGATGGAAATTTACAAAAAATACCAAAATCACAAAATAATACAAACAATTTTTTAAATACAAAGACAAATTAAATTTCGTATTCGAAATGATAATTTTTCGAGCAGGAAAAGGGAAGGGAAAGGGTTTTCAAACTATATATTATATTTTTTATATTTATTATTCAAGAGGTAAGTGAAAAGCATCGTTTATTAAAGGGTAAACTTATAATGTTGAAGTTACAATGTTATATCCATTTTTCTTGGCATTTTGGACAAAATTTCGATTACATCTTCGCAAGTTACTTCCACATCTCGATGCACGTTCAACAACGCCAACCCGTTTAATGGCTCTTCACCAGTTTTGTTCCGCAGATAAGTTTTCAATCTTCTAAAATTCTTTGTTGCAGTTGTTGAGAGCGTCAATAAATGTTTTTGGCCGTTTTTCTTTCGGTATTTTCGAACAATGTCTTTTCCACATCGCGAAGTCAGCTGCAAAATCTCCCACAACGTCATTTGGATATTGTTTTTCGAAAGCTTCAATTGTTGTTCGCATTCCCTTTCCATCAAGTTGCGTGCATTTCGCTGGCAGTATATTTTGAATCTTCGACAGTAAATCACGGTGATTGAGAAATCTTGTTTGCAGCTCTTTCAAAAAGTGGTCCAAAAACGGAATAAAAACAGATTGACGGAAGTACGCCTCTGGTTCACCTTCATAATTATCACGGTTTCGTTGTCGTCCAACACGACTTGGGACCTCCAGTTTCACCTCGACTTTTGTAGCTATTTCCGTGGCAGTGACAAAAATTTCGTGAAATTTTTCCTCCGAGTTTTGACGCATCTCATTTATTTCTGCGTAAAAATCATTTGAGAATTTAACGCAACTGCTCAAGTCGCATTCTTTTTTTTGCAGCAACAGGCTCAGATTTTTCGTCAAATTGAAAATTGGTGTTATTACTGTCAATGAAATGATGAATTGAGGAGTGCACATCAACGAGAGCAAAGCGAATCTAAATGATCCACCCAACGAGTTTCGCAGAACTTCAGAAGGCGTGTTTGGTTCGCTTTGGGGGTAGAAGCAATGATGAGATTTTTCAAAAGTAAACCAAACTTGATGGATTGCCGAAAGAAATTCACGCATTGTTTGACTGATCCTATGCAGTTTCTCATATGTGGGATTTCACACGAATGCGTGATTGCCAAATTTAGATTATGGTTTGCGCAATGGAGGTATATAGCATCTGGACAAGTTTCGCGAACCACAGCGGCGCAACCATTATATTTGCCACTCATAGAACGTGCTCCATCGTAGCCTGCGTTATAAAAAATTTTATTTATTACAGGGGAATCAGGAAACCAGATTTTAACATTCGAGCGCAGATCTTACCATCAATTTAGAAATCGTGGACACACTGAGAAAAATATGATAAAAACTCCTATTTTTATAGTAAAGCAACTCCAGAAGAAACCAATTGAGAACACTCCCTAAAAAAAATGGAAGAATGAAAGTGGACAAGTTTGATCAGAGTAAAATATTAGGAATACAAGGAGAAATGAAACAATGAAAGTGACAGTGCACTGTAAAAAAAGTTGGTGTAATTTTACGTCGTGCCACGATGGAAATTATTCGATCAGCGTGCGACGATGCAAGTTTACACACTTGTGTAAAAAAAAATGCAGGACTTAAATTGCCACGACCACATTTCAATTTTGAGGTTATGTTCGTGAGGTTACACATTTTTAAACACTCTAGCAGGATAAATAAAGCGCATAGATACTGCAACTTTACCAAAAAAAGTTTTAATTTATAAACGCATTTAAATTTATTCACTTACGTAAATTGACTACGTGCCAAGCTGATCGAATAATTTCCATCGTCAGATATCGTAATTTTACATCGGACCGTTATTTCATACTGTTCCATGGAGTGAAATTGGACCAGATCGTGAATTTATGAGCGACATTGGTAAATTTACCAGGTTATATATTATAATTGAAAATACTGGCTCGTGAAATTACAATCTAATTGTAAATATCACCACCAAAAATGACCTACTTGGCCGACGGGATCAATTCAGAAGAATTTTTCATTTTAAAATTATCTGCTGGGGACCCAAACACGGTAACAATAAAGTTTTCAGAAGAATAAGACAATGCTGCTTACGGGGTTGAACTTGAGGCTACCTGAATTTTAAGTCGTAATGGAAAATTTCGGTCGTCCAGACGCTATAGTCCAGTCAACGAAGCTCTGAAATAACATTTTTGAGGCTGCATCAGAAATGGATGCATTTTGCATACACCCTATTTTTGGGGTGAGAAACCCGAATCTGAATTCAATTTTCAGTTGCAATGCTTTTTTCTCGCCGAAAATTGATTTTTCGAAAATTTTCGCTTCCTTTGCAGGAACTACTGATCGCACCGAAAAAATAATGCAACCACGTTGTCGAGGAGGTCATTTTACATAGATAACGATTGTCAAATACATTTTGATGAGTGTAAAATGTAGAGAAACGAGCGAAAAACATTTTTCAATAATTTCAAAAAAATTCATTTGTAGTTTTTCTAAGAATTTCGATAAAAATTTTTCATTCTTTTGAAACCTTTCAAAATGAAAGCTTATAAATTTTGTGTTCAGAATCTTCAAAAATCTACGCTTTTTTTAATGTTTTGAAATCTTCTCAAAGCTTCTAAACATATCTTAAACTTACTCGAATTTTTGCAAATTCATAATTGACTAAACATTTTTCTAGTTCTTATCGAAAATTACTTTCTTTTATTAGAAAAATATTATTTCTTCACCAAAAATTTAATTTTCCCATGTTTGGTTGAAAATTCCTTAATTTTGAATATTTTTGTGAAAATTTATGTATTTCGTTTAAAATTAATCTTTTTTCATAGAAAATTAATCTTTTTTCATAGAAAATTAATCTTTTTGATTGAAAACTCAACTGTTTGGTTAAATTTTTTTTTTGTAGACTCATTATTTTAGTAATGAAATCATTTCTTTGGTTGAAAGTTTTACTGTTCTGTTGAAAATTCGTTTTTATTTAGTTAAAAATGAATTTTTGAACTGAAAATGTAACAGTTTTATTTTTGCTTGAAAATTTATATTTTTTAGTTAAAACCTCAATTATTTTGGTAGAAAATTTATACTTTTGTGTTGAAAATTAAATGTTAAAAAAAATCATATCTTTGGGTTGAAAACTAAACTGTCTTGCAGAAAATTTGTCTTTTTGGATTAAAAATTCAACATTTTGGCTGAGATTTTTTTTCTTCATTCACCGAAAAATCTTTCACTGTTAAAAATTAAAATCTTTTGTTGAAAATTCCTATTTTTCGTTTAAAAATTAGTCTGTTTTGTTAATAAGAGGGAAACAGAAGTGCCAGTAGTGAAACGTCTGGAACCAGTAATATCAAACAAATTATTTTTGAAAGGAGGAATAATTGTTTTCAAAATTTGCTGAATTCAGTTTAAAATTTTTTTTCGGCAATTAAGCAAATAAAATTTTCTTCTTTGGTCCCTGTTCAAAATTTCTTTATGGTATTTGAGGCTATGGTATTGAGGTATTTGAGTAAAATATACTGAAAAATTTCCCATAAAATTGCACATGAACTAGAAACATTATTTCTTTAATTTTCAACTTTTCAAGTCAAATAACATATCGTTGGAATCGTCATAATTCGTACATTTCAAATATTATATTTATAAATTACTAAATGCTGTATCTAAAAAATGTTATATTCCGCATTCTAGTCCTTATTGGGTACAAAGGACTCCCGCTGACCAGGCTCGGCGGCAACAGTTCGACTAAGTGAGGGTAAGCCGTGTAGTGGGGGAACCGTTCGCAGGTAGCTGGGGCGGAATTGTCATCTGCCCATTTCCGTCGGATCAACAACGTCCAGTTTTCTCTTTTGATTCTTATCTAAAATGATTTCTGAATTCAAAAATCTTATGTACATCTCGTAAAATTCCGGTGCACCCGAATTGGGCACACGGTCAGTGTTTTACCTGCTAGCCGGTAGGCCCTCTGAAATTTTGGCATGAATTGGGCACAGGACCAGAGAACAATGACGCCTGTATGTCACCACATTCAAACCGAGGGGTCGACCACTCTGATATTCCTGGTACACTCACTAAATATTCCCATATATTCTTTTAATATTCCCAGATATTCTTGATATTTTTAATATTCTTTATATTCCTAAATAATCTTGATATTCTTGATATTCCCAAATATTCCCTTATATTCCTACATATTCCCACATATACCGAAGCAATCCTAGATTACACGACTTCTTTCCTCCCGTTCAGCGATTGTGTTTGTATAGCTTTTTATTTGGCGCCTTTGCAATTGTTATGCAATTATTCAACAATACAATTTATTGAAGTATTTATTTATTATTCATCATTATTATTATTATTTATTATTTATATATTTTATTAAAAATTTAATTTTAATTCTTGATTGAAATTCAACCGAATATGTCATAAGCTTTCAACAGCCACATACAATACATTGCACATAAATTGAATAATAATTTACTTGTCATTCATACAAGTTTGAAAGTTATTGACTTTGAATAAATTATTTTAGATTGTTAGTTTAAAATACTTTAAATAAAAAATTGTTTAAGTTTTAGTATATATTATTACTTTAATTTTGAAATTGTTTACTGTTTTATTATGACCAATCACGACGTGGAATTTTTAGGTTTTCTAATTTGATATTATTTCATTCTACATATCTTTCTTTTAACTTAATAAAGTTTTAATGCTTAAGTTTAAATAGTCTAATCTCTAATCTGATCTAAGGGGCCGACAAAGCCGATGAACGCTAAAAAGACATGTGATAGTTAATATTTTAACAGAGAAAAGATTTTTATTTTAAATAAAAAACTGTTATATTGAAAAAAGAGGAAATTTCTACCAAAAGAGATAAACTTTCAAATCCAAAAAAGATTTTCCAGACAATAAAGAAAAAAAACTTCATCCAAAATGTCGAATTTTCAAGCCAGAAAGATTAGCTTTGTACAAAACAGTTTAATCTTCAACCAAATAGATGAATTTTCAACTAAAATTATGCATCATTATACAAAAGAATGAATTTTTGAGAAGGTAGTTCAACTTTTAACAAATGAGTGGATTTTTCAACCTAAGAAGATTAATTTTCAACAAAAAATGTAATAGTAGATATTTCAACAAAAAAAATATTTTAATTTGAAATCAAAAACAGTGCAATTGAACTAAAAAATACGAATTTTCAACAAAATACGTGAACTGTCAACTAAAACAGATTAATTTTCAACCAAACAGTTTCATCTATAAAAAAATGGATTTTCTAACAAAAAGAAAGAATTTTCAACCAAATAGTTGAATTTTAAAACAAGAGGATTATTTTTTTAGCAAAAAATATGGATTTTCAACCAAATAGTTGAATTTTCAACTAACAAAGATAAATCTTTCGCAAAAAATGTAATAGTCAAATTTTCAGTAAAAAAAGAAATTTCGCCAGAAAAACGAATTTTCAACAAGATTGTTAAATTTTGAACTGAAGAAATTAATTTCCAACTAAGACTATGAATCTGAATCTACTATCAACTAATATCTTCAACGACTTGTAGGCCTTGTTAACAAGTTATTGAATTGCCTACCGTATTTTTAAATATTCGAGCCCAAAATAAGAATTTCCTACATAACAGCTGAATTCTTAACCCGAAAATGTGAATTTTCAACGACATTAATTTTTGACCTAAACAGATTAATTTTTAACCAGTTATATTTTTAACCAAAATAGATCAAATTTCTACAAAAAGAGAGGAAATTTCAAACCAAAAAGGCGAATGTTCCACAAAATGGTTGAATTTTCAACTAAAGAAAAAATGTTTAGTCATGGACAAAAATTGTATTCAAATTGTAGAATTTTCAAGCCAAGAAGACTGAATGAACTTCCAGCCAAAAATAGTTTGATTTTCTTATTGGGTTCTGATAATTCAGTTCGCATTTAAATAAAAGCCGAAAAAAGGGGAACGTCTGTGAAGTCTGCGATAAATAAATATTAATTTCCATAATTTATAGACTAAAGAATAATAGTAATAGAATGCACAAAGTGTGTCGCACTATGCAATATTTTATATGTATTTTCGTTCCCAAAGTTAATGAAATCTTAGCAAGATTTGAAGAGGAGGGAGGAGACAGAAAATCTCACGGTATCTTACATAGGGGGAGAAGGGGTGAAAATTTCAGAAAAACACCTTACGTGAATTGCGGATGAACCCTTATTAATTTGTTTGTTCATTTATCATTATTTCGTCAATTTATGATTATTTGTGGATCACGGGACAGTAAGGGTACGTTGGTTAGCGTTTGCAGATGATAAGGTTGTTACAGCAGAGTCAAACGAAGATTTGCAAAGAATGTTGAGCAAACTGAATATTACCCTGAAGAACATGGGCCTCAAAATTAAGGTGAATATGATAAAAATTATGGTGTTTCGAGGGAAAGCGTGAGAATATATGTAATTTAATATACATAATTTAAATATATTCCGAAATATTTCCTCATATTCGCAAATATTCCCTCATATTCGTACATATTCCCTTATATTCGTACATATTCCCTCATATTTCTACATATCCCTTCATATTCCTACATATTCTTCATATTCTTTGTATTCCCTAATATTCCGATATATTCTGTATATTCCCGAATATTCTTCAAGGAATATTCCTGGTACACGAAAAATCAGAGTGGTCGACCCCTCGATTCAAACATTGATAGGTTCTTGGACTGCTTGCAAGATGCACATAATGTCAGCTCTATCACTCGAAATAGTTGAAATGAAGTCGAAGCTAAGAGAAATGACGTGATGAGAAAGCAAAAATGTATAGAGTCCAAAATTGAACAATATCGAAACGGCGACTTTGAATCAAAGCTGTGCTTCATTAAATGTATATCATTCTACGCTATTCACGAGCCGCATTAGGAAGTCAGTGATGAAATTATTATTGAATTTATTTTATTATTGAATTTAAAAAGTTTTAAAATGCGTTATCTGCAAAGTAAAGTATCTTTTGTGTTCTGATAGATTTGAAATTTTTACTGAGATAACAATTTTTAAAATTGTTTTTTCATTCCTTGTATTCGCAGGACACTTGACTTTAAAAATTCTCACAGCACCCTGCCTACCTAATAATAATAATTGCAATGGCAAATACGGCAGAGGCTGGAGCCAACGCATTTTAGACAAAATAATTCAAAATATTGTATATATTATTAAAAATATCTACAAATTGACACTGTCACCACTGTACATGAAACACGATTATGGAGATCGTGGTCCAAACCCTCATTTGGATAAAAGTGCACTGATTCTGTAAAAGATTAATTGTAAAAAACATATCTCATTTAATCTATTTTACGATACCTGTATTGTTTGAACAAATGTTTTATCTTCAGTTTGGTACCTAATACTCTCCTTCATTGCTTTAAATGTTTAAGTATTATGAAGTCAAAGCTTCTCTTATCCCGTTCAGGGCACTATATTCTATACTCTATTACTACATAATTTCAAGCTTTTTAATCGTACATATGTTGGAATGAGAATAAAACATCTTTATTTTCAAATTCGTTGCTTTCTTCTTTAAATTAATCTCAGTTTAATACGCAATCAAACGGATATTTTTTAGAAACTTCATTTGTCATCTTGTTTTTAAAGTGAACATTTTCCTGACATTTTTAGATTTAAATTAGCTTTTAAATTTTTTTTTTCAATATATCAATTTTATTTTGTTTTATTACTTTTGCTATAAAATTAGTAGATTAATCAAAATCTAACTTTTGAATTTCGTATGGCAGTCTCATTAGAACAATTCTGCCCTACCGAAAGAACCCCTGTGCCCAATTCGTGCTAGCCGAAAAATACCTGCCTCAGCTCTGTGCCGAATTCGGGTCTTAGATTCTGAGGGTGGTTGACCGTGTACCCAATTCAAGTGCGCCCTAAAATTCAACATTTAACATTTGAAATTTTTGAAAAATAATTTTCCCCTCGCGTCAGACAAGCTCATCAGAAACAACAGTTATGCCAGCATTTTTAATAATAAACACTGATTCTATATGTATATGTATATTCGGCCTAATTGCAGGTCTTCTTCGAAGGTAATTATCACCTAAGTAAAAAATTAATATAATTGTAAATTCTAATTTGATATACATTTTCTTGATAGATAGTTAAAAAGTTAGTTTGAAAACACTTTTCGACTATTTACTTGTGATGGTTATTTTGTAGTGAAGTTTTCTTAGTTTATCCACATTACGGTTTCAATATTAAAAACTTAGTCTTTATTTATTTAAAACATGATCTGTTCTTTTTTGTTTTGTTTTTTTTTTAAATTATTATATGCTTTGTTAAGATTGAAATTGAAACCTCAAAAATGTAAAGAGGCTTCAATATTAAGTAATAACTACATTTTCAGACTACGCGTTTTATTAATGAAAATGGACTCAATGATTTTTTTTTAGCTTTAGCTTTAGGCAATAAAATGGTATTCCTTTTAATGTCACAAAATTCCAATAAACAGTATAATTGCCAATATAGAAAATTGCATTAAAAATATAGAAAACGATGAACTGAAATCAAATATCACTAAAACTACAACTCAATTAATTTCCAACCATAATAATTACCCACTTCAATTAATAAATAACATAATTTAAGAAAGAATATTTGAAATATATAATAGTTCCTCAAAAAATAAAAAATGGAATGAAACCTATGAAAAAACAGACCTTAAAGTTTCTATACCATCCTTAATATAAAATCTCTAAACGATATTGTCGTTTTCGATTCTGACGATTTTCGAGAGTAACGGTGGTAACGTTTGCTTGCTGTGTGATGCTAATTGAGTCGCCTTTATGTGAAGTTTCAAACGATTTTTAAAGAATCAAAGGATTTCAATCATTTGCAAGAGTTTCAAAGGCTTGGAAATATTTTAGGGTGCTTGTAAAAATTGCAAGGGATTTTAAAGAGCTTAAAAAAATTCGAGGAATTCCAAAATATTGTGAAGGATTTTAAATCTCTTGTGGTATTTTGAAAGATCCTAGAAATTTTTTAATCGGTTTCAGTAATTGAATGTTACTCGTAGAATTTTGATTATTTTATGGTATTTTAAAAGGTCTAAATTATTATCAATAGCTTTAAAATCTTCCAATTGATTTTCAAAGGTTTTAAAGGATTTAAAAACTTTAAGAGTATTTCAAAAGATACTAAGAAAAATTCAATTGGTTTCAGAGGATTCAAAATATTTAAGAGTATTTAAAAAGATTCTAAAGCATTTTCAAGATATTTGAAAAAATTTGCATGGGGTATTGTATCAAAGAGTTTTCTAAAATTTCGAAAATATGAATCGATTCAATAGGACCTATGTCAGGTTTTAGGGTAGATCAAAATATTCCCAGTAATTTTCAATTTATTTCGGTAACATGATAGGATTTGAAATTATTAAAAATATTATAAAGTACTTTTAAATATTTTAGTGCACTTTCAAGATATTATTAAATTTTTAAGGAATTTTAAAGGCTTCGAATTACTTTAAGAGAAGTTAACCAATTTTTCTGGGAGTGTGAAGAATATTTTAAAAACTTTGGAATATATGAAACTATTTCATAAGACTTGCAAGGTTTCAATATATTTTAGAACATTCAAATGAATTTTATGAGATTTCTGAAGATTTCAATGATTTTAATGGATTTTAAAAGCTCTCAAGGTATTTTCATAAATTTTCCGCAGGATCCAAGAAAATATTATGAAATGTCATACAATTTCACGGCATTTTATAATATTTCAATGTACTTTAAGGAATTCATTCACAAGATCATAACAAAAAATTAATGGGCGCGCGCCTATTAATCTCATATGAACGGAATACACACATTTTTTCCAACTTCATAAATCGCCAATGATTGATCATGAAAGATTCGCCAATAGGTCAATTGATGCGTCTAAAGGACGCGAACAAATAATCTACATGTAATATTGTCGTGTTTTGTATATCAAAAAAGTTTTTCTTGTATAAACAGAATAAACCATTTTTCAAAACTTCATAAATCGGTACTGGTGGGTCATAAAAGATTCATCAATGATCCAATCGATGCGTCTCAAGGACGCGAACAAATAGTCTACAAGGAAAATTGTCGGATTTTGAATATCAAAAAAGTTTTTCTTACACAAACAGAATAAACCATCCTTTGAAAATTTATGAATCGGTACTGGTGGTCATAAAATGATCATCAATAGGTCAATCGATGCGTCTCAAGGACGCGAACTAATACTCTAGATGTGATATTGTCGTGTTCTGAAAACCAAAAAATTTTTTTTTCTTATAAACAGAATAAACCATTTTTTGAAACTTTATAAATCGGTACTGGTAGGTCATAAGAGTTTCAACAATAGGTCGATCGGTGAGTCTCAGAGACGCCAACAAATACGCTAGATATCGTATTTTTGTATTTTGAATATCAACAAAGTTTTTCTCATATAAACAAGGTAAAATTTTTCTTATTAAATCTCTAAACCAAGGAATTTTTTATATTCTTCCATCAACTTTGAATTATGTCTAAGAAAAATGTTTTACTACAAAAAACGGTATTTTCAAATACTATACTATATATATATACTATATATATTCGATAAAATGTATTAATAATATAGGTCAATCGATTCGTCTCGAATCAACACATCTGTTCTGTTCTTACATCAACTTTGAATTATGCTAACGAAAAAAGTTTTACCATAAAAAACCGATTTTGAAAATATTATTGAGTGCTAAAAAATGCAATTAGAGCATTATATTAGACATTTTTAAATTAGGGAGGGTTTCATTAAATGAATTTTAAAATTTTTGAAAATGTTATCGTTACAAAGCTTCCTCTATGAGGAAGCAAAAATAGTTGAACTTTCTGTTGAAGAAGATTTTTGTTGACTCTACCCAATAGCTGAATTTTTATCCAAAAAAGATGAAATTTCTCTTGAAACAGATGAATTTTTATTTAAAAAGAAAAAATTTTTTTAAAGAATAGTTTAATTTTCATCCAGAAAATTTCCAGTTGACTTTTCAAGATAAAATATTAATTTTCTGACGAAAAATAAGATGCTACGAACAAAATTAAATTTTTGATCCAAAAAGAGGAATTTTTTCAACAAAAAGAGATGAATTTTTAACGAAATAGTTGAATTCTCTACCAAATAGTTAAATTTGTATCCAAGAAAGTTGAAATTTGTACTGAAACAGATGAGTTTTTAATGAAAAAGGACATATTTTTTTTAAGTTGAACTTTCATCTTGAGAAGCTTTTAATTCATTCTTCAACAACAAAATATGAATTTTTATTTGAAAAAAAAAATGTTTAATAGTTAATTTTCCATCCAGGAGAGATTTTAGTTCACTTTTCATCACCAAAATATTAAATTTAACCAAAAAGTAAATTTTCTACAAAATAGTTCAATTATGAACAAAACAGCAGTATTTTCAAACAAAAAATATGATTTTTCAAGACAATTGTTGAATTTTCATCCAAAAGAATTTCAATTATTAATAATAAATTGAACTAAAAATTAATTTTAAACAAAAATTAAATTTTCTAGGAAATAGTTGAATTTTCAACTAAAACAGGTGAATTTTCAAATCAAAAAGTCAAATTTTCAAAAAAAGAGTTGAATTTTCATCCAAAAGAATTTCAATTATTAATAATAAATTAAATTAAAAATTAATTTTAAACAAAAAGTAAATTTTCTAGGAAATAGTTGAATTTTCAACAAAACAGTTGCATTTTTGTCCAAGAAAGATGCAATATTTCTACTAAAAGAAGTTGAACTTTTAAACTAAAAAAAAAAATTTTCCGAACAAAAATTTATAATCCAAAAAATTATTCAGTTGAATTTTCAAGCCAAAAAGACAAATTTTCAACCAAAAAGTTGAATTTGCAAAAGAAATTATTTCTTTTTAAGAAAATTATTAAATTTTCAACCAAATAATAATTTAAGTATGGCCCCTAAGCTTTTTTGAAGCAATTTACAAGGTTTTAAATGAATGATAAATTTGCATCGGAATTCTCAGAAAAACTAACAATAATTTTGTCGAAAAAAAACTACAAAACAAATTTTAATGTATAAATTAATTTTTTTAGCTTAAAATTGTTTGAAATGATATAATTTTGAAAATTTATACATGAAAAGTATAAAAGTTAAAATTCTGCAGCTTAATGACTTTTAATTGAAAAATTTCAGTTGAAAAGTGTTAAAAGCTTCCATTTTATACGCAATACAATACAATACAATACAATACAATGAATTTTTAATTTTGCTGGACAAATTTTAGATCATTTTTCATTTTTAAAAATTAATTTTAAGAGAATATTTAGCAGAATTTAAAAAAAATTGTAGAAAAATTTCGAGTTCCAAGATTGAGTAAAAATAGAATGAATGAACAGAAAATGTGTATAAAAATTCATAGAAAAACTAACAATAATTTTTTTTTTCTGAGAAATTAATTTTAAAAGAATATTTAATAAGAAGTTCGACAAAAAGACGAATTTCCAACGAAAAAATAAACACTTGATATTTTAACAACAACAAAAAAACAAATTTTCAATAATATATTTAAGTTTTCAACCAAAGAGATGAATTTTTAAAAAATCAACAAAATAGTTACATTTTTAACCAAATAGTTTAACTTGTAACCTACAAAGATTAATTCTTAACCAAAACGACGAATTTTCAACAAAAAAAATTAGATTTATACAAAAAAAAGAAAAAATTTCAACAAAATAAACCAATTTGCAAACAAATAATAATACGGATTTTCAACCGAATAGTTGAATTTTCTACTAAAGACGATAAATTTCCATCCAAAAATGGAATAGTTGAATTTTCAGTTAAAAAAATTAATTTTCGTAAAAAAAAGGATTTTCAACAAAATTGTTAAGTATTCAACCAATATAATAAATTTGAAGGAAAGTAGTTTAATTTTCAATCAAGAAGTTGAATTTTAAATTAGGAAAATTTGTAATTTCTACCAAAAAAGATAAATTTACTGAAAAAAATATGAATTTTCAATAAATAAAATGAGTTTTTAACAAAGTAGTTTGTTGAATTTTTTTTCGACTAAAAACTAACTATCTTTTCTTAGATAAGTGCTAGAAAGTGGCGGTTTTTTCTAAAAAATTTCACTTTGCATCGCCTCTTTATATATTAACAAATAATGAGTCAACCACAACAAAAATGATTTTTCGTATGGTATTGTTGTTTTAAGTGAATTATTTTTGCTCTTTTTCCAACGCTTTTAAAAAATTAATTTAAAGAAAAAAATCTATTTTACACAATTAATTATGAATTAATTGATTCTTTCATTCTTTGTTTTTGCCTCTTGTCTGAAATAGCTTTCCTTCTTTGAATTAATTTTTTTTTAACATTGGGAAAAGAGCGAAAATAATTCACTTAAAACAAGAATACAATTCAAAAAATCATTTTTTGTAGAATACAACTGTGTTTCATTTCAAACCAAAATCTTTTTGGTTGAAATAATATCAACTATTATATTTTTCGTTGAAAATTAATCTATTTTTATTAAAAATGCATGTATTTTGTAAAAAAATGAACTATTTTATTTGGTTGAAAAGTAACTTTTAGTTGAAAATTTATATTTTTGACTTGAAAGTACAACTCTTTTGTAGAAAATTTGTCTTCTGTTGGAAATTCAATTATTTTGTTGAGAATTTTTTTTTTATTTCAACTGTGTTTGATTTCAATCAAAATCTTTTTTGGTTGAAATAATAGCAGCCATTATGTTTTTCGTTGAAAATTCATCTATTTTGATTGAAAATTTATGTATTTTGTAGAAAATTCAACTTTTCTTTTTGTTTTGAAAATTCAACAATTTAGTGCACATTTTTTTTCTTTCTTGGTTCAAAATTTGGCTTTTTCGTTTCAAAATTGATCTCTTTCGGTAAAAAATTCCACTTTTTAAATTGAAAATTCAGCTATTTTGTTGAAAAATCGTACTTTTTGGTTGAATTCAACTGTGAAATTCAAAGGGGTAAATTTTCATTCAAAAATGGAATAGATAAATCTCAGTGAAAAATGTAATTAAAAAAAAAAAAAATTTCAACAATACAGTTAAATTTTCAACCTAAGAAATAAATTTTATAAACAAGAAAAATCAATTTTCAACTACAAGGGATCAATTTTCAACCAAGTATGAAATTAATTTTCAGTTCAAAAATTAATTTTTGACCCAATGAAAAAAAAATTTCAAACAAGAATGGTACATTTTCAACAAGATTCATAAATTTTGATACAAATAGTTGAATTCTCAACTGAAAAAGATAAATTTTTGACCAAAAATGGAATGGTTAGATTTTGATTTAAAACAATTACATTAAAAAAAAAAGAAACGAATTTTCAATAAAATAGTTAAATTTTCAACTAAAGAAACGAATTTCTAATTAAAGTTCAATATTTAACCCAAAAGATTAATTTTCCGTCAAGAAGATTGATTTTCTACCAAGCAAATAGTTGAGTTTTTTAACCAAGAATGATCAATTTTCGCTCAAGAATGGAAAAGTTAAATTTTTAGTTGAAAAAATTAATTTTCATTTTAAAAAAACGAATTTTGAACAAAATAGTGAAATTTTCAACCAAAGAAGAGAATTTTTAACCCAGAAGTTACATTTACACAAGTTACATTAAGCAGTTGAATTTTTACTAAAACAGGATGACATTTTAACAAAATATTGTTAACTTTTTAAGAAAATAATTAAATTTTTCAACCAAATAAATGAATTTTAAACCAAAAAGATGTATTTCCAACCAAGAAGATTAATTTTCTACCTAAAAAGACAAATTTTCAAAAAATTGCGTGAATTTTTAAACAAATAGTTGAATTTGTATTCCCTATAATTCATTGTCAAATTCTACTGGATCAGGAGTATTCTAATTTCTTCTAATTATTTTGTTAACCAAATAGTAACTGAATAGGTCAGTAAAAAACTACAAACTGTTATTTAAAATACTTACTATAATATTAATTTTTTGAATTCAGATGGAAATGAAGTTCATTTTATCATGAATAATTTTCGCAAAAAAAGCTACAAAAAGATACATAATCAAAAAATAAAATTCAAAACCATCTAACTTTTCGACTCATTAGAGACAAAATAACATAATGAAAAAAGAGGGGAAAAAGGGAAAAAGTCAACTAAAAACCAACCTCTCACTTTTTCCTTTTTCCGTCCTTTTTATATATTTTTCTAGTTTTTTTGCGAAAATTATTCATGATAAAATGACCTTCATTTCCATCTGAATTCAACAAAATTTTTGAATAGAGACACTAAACTCATGATTCTGTCCAATCTACAGGGTTGCTTATAAATAATTTAAGATTTATTGAAATTGTGTTTACATACTTTTACCTCCATTTTATTGTAAGAAATATTTTTTCCTTCATTTTCATCAAAAGATAATTTAAATTTTCAGAAAAATATAAGATAAAAATTATTTGAATGCTTCAGTGAAGATAATTATTTAATGCTTTCCATGTCCTGAAATTATCGTATAATAAAAGTTAATTTACATTCAAAATCCCTTTATTCAGAAATACAATTTAAAATTTTAAAAATATATAAATTGAAAACTATTTGAATATTTCAATTAAAATAATGTTAAACATTATTATATTATTAATTTTTTAAATTATCATTATACATATTAGTCTGAATTGATTATATTGAAACTTTAATTTTTTGGAATCATTAAAAAAGCTTATTAATAAATAAAATATTTATAAATGAATGTTAAAACTTAAAAAAAAATATACAAAGTGCAAATTATTTCAATCTTTCCATGGCAATAATAGTTTGACGTTTTTATGTTGTAAACAGTTTAATTAATTATTAGTAGATTCATTTTGTTCGAAATTTTAAATTAAATAAAAATTGAATTAAATTTGGTTCTCAATTAAGTAACATACATTGATTATATACTTTGAGGTTGTGTAATTTTAATGTGGGCTATTATTTTTATAATAAAAGTTTGATTTTTCTTGGAAATACCTCTATCATAATTATATAATCCTTTTAAATGTATGTGATGTTGTGAAACAAATATCCTAATTGAATTTTTAAAATTATATGTACAGATATTTTAACTTTGTTTGAATTTTTTTGAAAGGTCATTTCAATGAAATAAATGTATAGAAATGCAATTTCAAATTTAAAGAAGAATAAAATTTAAAAATTATTTGTATGTTTAATGCTTGTTATGTTGCAAACTGATTATTCAGTTATTAACTTATTCCATTCAAACTTACATTTTCTGGAATTAGTTTCGAAAGTTATTAATAAACCAAAATTTCATAAATGAAAGTTCAAAAAAAAAAAACATAAGGTAAAAATTATTTGAATGTTTTAATAAAAATTAGAGATTAATTTTTTCACGATAATAAATTAAATAAAGATTGAAATTTAGTTTTTTTTTTCTAAATTGAGTAAAATAAATTGATTATTCACTTGAAGGTTATATAATTGAATACTGGATACAATTTGTATAATAAAAGTTTATTTATATTTAAAATACCCTTATTACAATTAAATAATTTTTCAAGTTTGCTTGATTTGGTAAAATGAGTATCTAAATTTAGTTTTCAAAGATATATGTAAATATGTTTTATTTCTTCTGAAATTAGTATAAAAGTTTACGAATAAATTAAATTTTCAGAAATGGAAGTAAAAATTAAACAAAATGTGAAGTAAACATTAATTAAATGTTTCAATGAAAGTTATAGTTTACTGTTTTTTATTTTTTGAACTAATTGATTAATTATTATCTGATTAATTTTTTCACAATATTAAATTACATAAAGATTGAATTTCAATTTGTTTCAATTAAGTACATAAAATGATTATTTACTTTAAGGTTATGTAATTGATTATTGGCTATAATTTGTAAAATAAGAGTTTATTCACAGTTAAAATACCTCTATTCCAATTATGTAATTTCTATCAATGTTTGTGATGTTGTGAAATGATTATCTGATTTTAATTTTTAAAATGATATGTAAATATGTATCAATTTTTTAACAAATTACTATGAAAGGTTACTAATAAATCAAATTTTCAGAAATGAAAGTGAAAATTTAAAAGAAATGTGAAGTAAAAATTACTTGAATGCCTGGATAAAAACGATAGTTTAATTCTGTTTATATCGTGTACAGATCAATTAATTATGAGCTCATTAATTAAGTATATACAAAAATTGATTATTTACTTGAAGGCTATGTAATTGAAAAGCTATAATTTTGATGATGAAAAGTTATTCATGTTTAAAATACCTTTATTTTCCAATTGTATAATTTTTGTAAATTTGTGTGATGTTGTGAAATAAGTATCTAAAGTCTGTTTTCATTATTACATGTACATATATTTTACTTTTCTATGAAATTAGTTTAAAAGGTTATTGTTAATTCAAATTTTCAGAAAAATATTTAGTAAAAATTATTCGAAGGTTACACTGAAAATAACTGTTTATTACTTTTTATGATGTGATATGATTAATTAATATGTAATACATTTACATTTTTTCTGGAATCGGTTTTAAAAATTACTAAAATTAAATGTATTGAAATGCAATTTTAAATGAAAAAATATATTTTGAATTCATATGAAAAAAGGTAACATTGTGTAAGATTATTCCAATTTCATAATTTTCAAAATGTTTACGATGTTATGAGATAATTATCTAAATTCAATCCTCAACATTATATTTAAATATGTTTTAAGTTTTCATGGAATTAGTTCAAAAGATTACGAATAATTCAATTTTTCAGAATAGTGTAAGATAGAAATTATTTTGATGTTTCAATGCAAATAATACTGGTGATTGATTTTTATGCTATAAACTGATAAATTAACTATTATTAACTATCGATTGATTAATTTTTTTCCAAACATTGAATTACATAAAGATTGAATTTGAATTGTGTATTTAAATAAGTCACATTAATTGATTATTTACATTAAGGTTATGTGATTTAATATTGGTTGTTATTGTCATGATAAAAATTTATTTTTGCTTTAAAATATTTCCATTACAATTATATAATTTTTTCAAATGTTTGTGATGTTGTGAAGTGATTTTTCGAATTCAATTTTCAAAATTATATGTGCATATATTAACTGTTTCTGTTAAAAATTACATTTTCCGGAATTAGTTAAAAGATTATTAATAAATTGAATTTCATAAAAGAAAAGTCTAAATTCAAAGAAAAATATATTGTATAAAATAAAAATTATTTGAAAGTTCCAATGAAAATAATTTTTTCGTACTTTTTATGTTGTCAACCGGTTAATTCAGAATTAGCTGATTAATTTTGTTCACAATGCTTACATTTAAAAAATGGCCGTTGAATGTTAACAAATAAATATTTATTTGAAAATTAAGTAAAAATGAGAAAAAGTAATCATAGATTTATGTAAAAAAAAAGTTTTAGTTTGCTGTACATTTTTGTACAAATTTTTCCACCACGACGCTTCTGATATCAGCTGTCTGATGTCAACAAAGCTTCTGAGAAAATTGAATACACCAGGTTAAAACTAGTCATGAGGAAATAATTCTTGTCAGTTAGAAATTCCCAAGAAAATCACCAGATTTGTATCTGAGTAGATAAGGTAGGATTTTTCCGTTTACCTACACACTCCTGAATCCTGTCCGTGTGGTATCGATCATCTTGCCAGCCGAGCTGGCATTGGATGAGAGTCCGGTGTAAGCGAAGATAAGCAATGCTTTGGCTGAAACTCATTTCAGTTGTGTAGTTGCTCCCTCACTGTACACTTGGTAAGTTTTTTACTCTTCAACAACCACTTTTATGTTTAAACATTCGTCAAAAATTCATTTATCTGTTCATTAGTAGCACTTAGAGTCATTTTCCATTAATTTTCCTTCCTATTTTGGTATTCAATTGTTCGATTTTGTGTGTTTCTAAATAAATTTCTCTCCACAAATAATAGAAATCCGTAATTTATAAAATTAAATGTTGTTAATAATTGTTCCTCAATCAGAATTAATTTCGAATCATCAGCTTTTCCTCAATTTGATGATTCGTATTCTGTAACCGATCTGAACTACTTGGCATTTTCAAGAAATGAATAAAATATTCCATAAAAGAATGTTCGTATAAATAAACAATTTTCTTTGAAAATCAATTTCTTTGAAAATAAATTTCTTTGTTATTTATTTTTTATTTTGTGGAATCGTCACAATTAGTAGGCTAATGTAAACAGTTCTTTGTTACCGGTGCATTGAATATCATTACCTCCAAGTCTAGCATCATGAAAAATTCAATCTGATTTGATTGCAATAAACGTTGTTACATTTCAAAACTAGGAAAGAAGAAATTGCTTGTAAAATTTTAAATTGGAGAAAGCCATGACCTGAGCCATAATATATTTGGATGAGGTATCTAATCAATATTTTCCGCTTCGTGAAAGCTAAACATAAAGATCCTGCGCGTGAACGAAAAGTGTACACTTTCGCTTTTCTAACCATTATTCAAAGTAAATTTGAAAATGGCAAATTATGTTTATAGTTTATGATACTTATTTTCTCTTAAAATCATTTTCGTTCAAAGTTATATAAAAGTATTGGCTTTTGTTTGCATCTTGTTTCCATGGTTGTTGATTCAACTATTTTACGCGTTGTAACTTAATCGTTTTTATTTATAAATTAAATATTAAATTTATTGTTGAAGCTGTAACTGTATTGTAGAAAATTGGTCTTTTTGTCTTAAAAAATCACCTGTTTTGTTAAAATTTTGACTTTTGAAAATTCTATTATTTGGCTTTGATTTTTTTTCTTTGAAGAATCTTCTCTTGCTGAAAATCCATCTTTTTGGATTGAAATCTCGTTTTTGATACTAAATTTAAATATTTTTTTGGTGAAAATACCGATTTTTGGGTTGAAGACTCGAATTATTTTATTGAAAATTAACTTCCTCGTTAAAACTTAATATTTTCAGTTGAGAATTCCACTGTTTCTTTGAAAATTAAACTATCAAGTTTGAAATTGAACTGTTTTGAAGAAAATTCGTCTTTTTGGCTTAAAAATTCACCTATTTTGTTAAATTGTATTGCTCTTTTTGCGTTAAAAATTCTATTATTTTGATAGAAAATTAAATTATTTGGTTGATTTTTTTCTTTTTTGATTGAAACATCTTTCTTTGCGGAAAATTCACCCTTTTTGGTTAAAATACATGGTTTTTATTCCAAATTAAAATCTTGTTTTGATGAAAAGACGACTTTTTTGTTTAAAAATTCAAATTATTTGTTTGGAAATTATTTTTCTTGTTAAAAATTCATATTTTGAGTTGATAATTCAATTATTTGGTAGAGGATTCGTCTTTCTGGATTAAAAATTCAAGAATGAGGTAGAAAAGTTAACATTTTTATTGAAAATTTTGAAAATTAAACTATTAAGTTGAAAGTTCGACCGTATTTTTTAAATTAATTTTTTTTTATAATTTAACTATTTGGTTGAAAATTCTTCATTCTTGGTTGAAAATTTCCGTGGAAAATCCAAATATTTGGTTCAAAAATAACTTTTTCCTTGAAAAGTCCTATTTTTTGGTTGAAAATTTGAATGTTTTGTTTTTTATTTAAAATTAAAATCTCTTTTTGTTGAAATATCAACTAATACATATTTCTTTGAAATTTCGATTGAAAATTTAACTATTTTGTTGTAAACTTTTTCTCTTTATCCTAAAATTAATTTTTTGAACTGCAAATTCAACCATTTCATTTTTTGTTTAAAATTGGTAATTTTTAGATGGAAATTCAACTATTTCGTTAAAAATGTACTTTTTGTTGAAAATTTAAGTTTTCCTCTTCTAATTATCTTTTTAGGGTGAAAATTATTATTACGGTAGAAAATTTAACGATTTGGTTGACATTTTTTTCTCTATTAACTGAAGAATCCTTCTTTTTTGAAAATTAATTTCTTGTACTAATTTATCTCTTCGATGAAAAATTGACCTATTTTGTTGAAAATTCGTCCTTTTTTTGAAAATTGTTTTTTTTTTTGTACTGGAAATTAGATTTTTCTGTCCAAAATTTCACAAATTTGTAAAAAATTTGTCCTTTTGGAATGAAAATTTGGTTGAAAATTCATCTTTTCGGGTTTAAAAGTCAAATGGTTAGAATGTCAACTTCAACAGGTGAATCTTCAACGGAATAGTTCAATTTTTCATTTCAAATTATGATTTTGTTGAAGACAGTTGAATTTTCATCAAATCAGTCAAATTTTAGATAAAAAAATAAAAAATTTGAACAAAATATTTTAATTTTTAACCAAATAGTTGAATTTCCAGCTTAAAAAGATAAATTTTCTACCGAATGCTCAAATTTTCAAAGAAAAAAGATTGAGTTGTAACCAAAAACCAAATACACTTGAATTTTCAACCAAAAAAGTTGTATTTTCAACAAAAAAGTTCATTTTGAACGCAAAAAAAAATTCATTAAAAAGGACGAATTGTCTATGCAAAACAGTTGAGTCTTCTACAAAGTAATTAAATTTTCATCCAAACAGAATTTTTAACCAAAAACGGAATAGTTACATTTTTAGTTTAAAAAATTAACTTAAAAAAAAATGAATTTTCAGCAAAATAGTTATAGCTTCAGCCAAAAAATATTAAGTATCAACAAAAAATTAATAGTTATACCTTCTACTGAAAACGATCAATTTTCTACAAAAAAAAATGGATTTTCCATGAAAAATTTAGTAGTTGATATTTTAACCAAAAAATATTTCAAGTTCGAATAAAAAACAGTTGAATTCAACAAAAAAGAACAGAATTTTAAACAAAATGAGCATATTTTTAAACAAAGAGATGAATGTTTAGCTAAATCAAAATTAATATATTTTCAATCGAAATAAATAAATTTTCTATTTGAAAAGACGAATGTTCATCAAAGAGTTGAATTGTAAACAAAAATTTTTTTTCAAACAAAATAGGAGAATTTTTAACCAAACAGTCGACCCTTATTTTTCTCTTTTGTACCTTATTAAACTAATACAACGATTTGACAATCATTTTTTAGAGTAAATTTCAAAATATGAAAAATTACATTTATATTTTATGAAACTTTATTTTGCTTCAAAATAGTATTCATTCAAAGTTATATAAAAGTAAAAATTTGTATTTACATTTTGTTTCCATAGTTGACAATACTTGTCGATGCTTGTTTTCGCCTCTTATACCTTATTAAAATAAAACGATTTGACAATAATAATTTAAAGTAATTTAAAAATTGACAAATTACATTTATTTTTTAAGAAACGTTATTTATTTTTCAAATATTATTCAAAGTTATATAAAAGTATAAGTTTTTGTTTTCATTTTGTTTTTATGTTTGACAACAACTTGTCGATGCTTCTTATTTTCCTCTCATATACCTCATCAAACTAAGACGGTTTGACAATCATTTAAAGTAAATTAAAAATTAACAAATTTTTTTTATTATTTAATAGAAGTTGTTCTGTTTCAAGATCGTATTCATTACAATTTATATAAAAGTATACATTTTTGTTTGCATTCTGTTTCCATGGTCGACAACAACTTGTCGACGCTTATTTTTCTCTTTTATACCTTATGAAACTAATACGGTTGGACAATCATTGAAACTAAATTAAAAATTAAAAAATTACATTTATTGTTTAAGAAACGTTATTTTCTTTAAAATAGCATTCATTCAAAGTTATATGAAAGACTAAGTTTTTGTTTGCATTTTGTTTGCATGGTTGTCAACAACTTGATGTTTTGTATATCCCTCTCTTATACCTTATTAAGCTTATATGATTTGATAATCATTTAAACTAAATAAAAAATTAACAAATTACATTTATTGTTTCAGAAAAGTTATATTCTGCTGAAATCGTATTCATTCAAAGTTATATAAAAGTATAAGTTTTTGTTTACATTATCTTTTCATGGTTGAAAACTTGTTGCTTATTCCTCTCTCATACCTTATGAAACTAATGTGATCATATAAAGTAAATTAAAAATGACAAGTCACATTTATTGTTCATGATACGTTATTTATTTTTGAAATCGTATTCATTTAAAGTTATTTAAAAGTATAAGTTTGTTTTCATTTTGTTTCCATGGTTGTCAACAACTTGTCGATGCTTATTTTCCTCTCTTATACCTTATTAAACTCATACGATTAAGAAATCATCATTCAAAGTGAATTTAAAGACATAACAAATTACATTTAATTAAATAAACTTTGTCCTCTTTTGGAATTGTATTCATACAAAGTTATGCAAAAGTATACGTTTTTTCCCATTGATGATAACTTGTCAATATTGATAACCAGTCTACAAACTATAAAATCTTTCTGTCTAGACTATGACGAAATGATTGATTATAGTTTAGTGTGATAAAGAAAGTAATTAATTACGCTTTTAGTAACTGGTCTCAAAGTCTACGAACATTGAACTTTTGTAGAACAACCGTTGTAATTTGATGAACTTCTGCTCATCAGAAGGTTCCTCTAATAAATATTTACCTGCCAAATTAAATTTATTTCCAGAAAATTAGAAAAGTTCTTCTTTTACTTTCTTTGTGATCCCTTTCCAGCAAGCAAAGACTGAAGAAACGATAACCCACTTTACTAAACGATCATTTATTCAAAATTTGTGTTTATAGTGAAACGGAAATTAAAACACATTTGACCCCCAATATCGCGTGGCTCACGTGTAGCCCAGATTTATGATGAGAAATGTCCTCGAAATCATTTATAATTTCTCGTTTGAAGAAAAAAAAAGTAATTAGCAATAAGAAAAGTGAGAGGCGAATTACACAAAGGAAGTCGTAGCATTGGACTTTGCACTGCAACGTGCGAACGTACATTACGGTACTTTACTTTTGGAACCAGATGTTATATTGCTCTGAGCTTTGGACCCAAACAGAATTTCCGTCGTCTCAGCAAAACCTGGCTTATTATGATACTTTGTACTGAATGATTGCTACCATTTTTTCGCAATTGATTTTATGATTAGGAACACTTTTCTACAGTGGATAAACATTATTGAAAATACTAATATGTTTTAAATAATTTAATTTAATTGGTAGTTGGGATACTATACGCGTTCATAAATAAAAAATTTTTCCCACTTCATTTGTGCTCTTGATTAATAATTATCCACTGTAGGGAGGTTTCCCTGAAATTATAATTAGAGGACAATAGGAAAATCCAATTATTTTTGGTTTAGAGGGAATTCTTTTTAATTGAAATTTGTATTCTTAATACAGAAATGTTTTCATAAAATGTTCTTGGCTCAAACATTTTCCATAGAATATTTGAATAATTATTTAACTATAATTTGTTGAATAATTTCGTATTTTTAATACAGTGTATAACTACAGTGTAAATGTTTTCATAAAATGTTCTTGACTGAAAAAATTTTTACAGAATATTTGAATAATCATTTGACTATAATTTGTTTAATAATTTTGTATTTTCAATACAGTGTGATTTTGAAGGATTTTTATGTAATTTCATAAAAATAATTTCTAATGATAATGAAAAATTCATTACATATTTTAATGACTTCTTTAACAATGTTGCAATTTTTAAAGCATAATTGCAAAATTATTTGTTGATAAATTTGTATTTTTACTACAGTGTGCTTTTGAAAATAATTTCACTTTGACATGAATAATTTTACTTTGACATAAATAATTTCTAATGATAACGCCAAACTCAGTACATTTCAATTTTTACATTAAAATTTGAAAACTTTCAAAAATATTTTTTTCGAATGAAGTTTGTATGTAAAGAAAACAGTTTTTCAAAAATAAAATTTACGTCCCTATTAGAAAATTATGAAAGAAAAAATTGCTTAACTGTAATATATTTTTTTAAATTTTTATTCTCACTACAGAGTGAATGTTCTTAGCAAACTTTCTAACATAAACAAATTTTTTTAAAAGAATATTTGAATAATTATTTAATTACAGTGTTTTTTATAATTTCTTTTCTTTACTGCAGTGTGATTTTGAGTAAAAACCATTTTACTTTCACAGATGTATTACCTATTGATAATAGGAAAGTCATTAGTTTTTATATTTAATTTTCAAAAATAATAAAATATTATAAATATCGTTTTGAGGGTATTTTTTACACAAAAATATTGCCCAAATAGATTTTTCATGGAATCTACGTCACTGCAAAATATTTTTCAAAGAATTCTTCGACTACAACATTTTTTCACATCTTAATTTTTTTTTAATATAGTGTAATTGTTTTTATCAAATGTAAGTCACTTTTACGAAAATGAAACAATATTCAAAATTTTATTGATGATTATTATTAAAATAATTAAAACAAAATTCCAATTAAAACTATTTTGTTAAAACTTCAACGATTTAGTTCGAAAATTCGTTATTTCTTTGTTAAGAATTAATTTTTTTGTATAAAAATTCAACTATTTTGTTGAAAATTCAACTATTTTGTTAAAACTCCAACTATTTTGTTCGAAAATTCAACTA
>CAKNXH010002149.1:52296-76268 GCA_932178445.1 Andricus quercusramuli | reverse complement strand
TCAACTATTTTGTTCAAAAATTCGTTATTTCTTTGTTGAGAATTAATTTTTTTATATAAAAATTCAACTATTCCATTTTTTATTGAAAATTCATATTTCTTCAGTTGAAAATTCGTGTATGCTGTTAAAAATTTGTCTTTTTATTTAAAAAAATAATCTTCTTGATTTTGTCACAAACGCAACTGTTTATAGTTAAAGTTTGATCATTCTTGTTAAAAATGTTACTATTTTGTTAAAAATTTATTTTATTGAAAATTCAACTACTTTGTTAAAAATTCAACTATTTTGTCGGAAAAATCGTTATTTCTCTGTTGAGAATCAATTTTTTTCATATAAAAATTCAACTTTTCTATTTTTTATTGAAAATTTATGTATTTTGTTGAGAATCCGTTATTTCTTCGTTGAGAATCAATTTCTCTATATAAAAATTCAACTATTCCTTTTTTTATTGAAAATTTATATATTTCACTTGAAAGTTCTTGTGTTTTTTTTTTAAATTCGTCTTTTTTATTCAAAAAATAATCTTCTTGATTTTTTTTACAAAGGCAACTGTTCTGAAGTTGAAGTTTTATCACTATTGTTAAAAATGTTACTACTTTGTTAAAAATGTTACTATTTTGTTAAATATTCAACTAATTCATTGAAAATTCAACTATTTTGTTAAAAATTCGACTATTTTGTATGAAAATTCGTTATTTCTTTGTTAAGAATCAATTTTTTATGTAAAAATTCAACTATTTCATTTTCGATTGAAAATTGGTCGTTTTAGTTAAAAATTCTACTTTTTGGTCAAAAAATCATGTGTTTTGTTGAAAATTCGTATTTTCGGTAAACAGTAAATTTTCTGGATGGACAATTCAACTACATAGTTAAAAGTTTCACTAATTTGTTAAAAATTTATTTTATTAGTTGAAGATTCATTTCTCTGGTTGCAAATTCGTTCTTTTTGGCTGAAAATCAATTTTTTGAATTGCAAATTTAACTATTTGTCGAAAATTGATTGTTCTTAGTTGAAAATTTAACCATTTGGTTAAAATTTTGAATTTTCTGGATGAAAAATTAAATAAAACACAGTTGAATTCAACAAAAAATAATAGAATCTTCATTAAAAAATATAAATTCTCACATGTTGAATTTTCAACATAATAGTTGAACTTTCAGTCAATAGAGAAAAAAATTTCAGCTATTCTATGTAAAATGTTGAAGCTTCGCCAAATAGAATTTGCAAGAATGTATGGCACAGTTTCCCTCTTAATTTGTTTTAGATTAAAGTTCATTCACTTAATTGATTTTTTTAAACATTAGTGAAAATACATTTATTTACTCACGATCTTATTTTTATTGTTGTATGTTAAAAAATATTTGTAATAAAAAAGATCGTTTTAATTTTTACAGAATTTTTTTCATTTGATTTTATTTTTTAATATAAGCAATATTTATTATGTAAGTAACTATTGATTGGATTTGTTGAATATGGGTCAACATGATTCAGCATGTGTTATGCACTTTTAATCACAATTTATGTTTATTTATTGGCCGATTAAAAAAAATTATTAGTAAATTTTTATCATTGTGTTGATAGTCTTCATCAAGAACAATCTACATATTTCATTGAAGTGCTACGTAAAATGCAATGCGCACAATGAAATTTAAATTACAATCAATGATGCAAAGTAAAATGAAATTTAAAATGCAAGGTGAAGTGCAACTCTAAAATTAAATTTGAAATTCATTCTAAGATGTAAATTTAATGTATGAAAATATTGTAGGCTATATACAAGAAGTTGCAGTACAATTTATTAAGTAAATGGGGCGATTTTTTAAGAAAAATAGCAAAACTTTCACTGAATAAATTATTTTTATTTATTTTATTTTTTTATTTTTTTAACTGCAAATTTGGAAATTTGAAAATTCAACTTTTCGGTTGCAAATTCATATATTCTGTTGAAAATTCGTCTTTTTTGGTAAACAATTAACTAATAAATTTTTCTTCGGGTTGATAATTCTATAATTTGTAATTTGTCTAAAACAATTAATCTTTTTGATTGACAATTAACTACTGAGTTCAAAGTTGAACTTCTTTATTCAAAACTCATTTATTAGTTGGAGAGATAACGTTTTGGTTAAAGATTTAATTATTAGGTTAAAAATACATTTTTTTGGGTTGAAAATGAATTTTTTGAACTACAAATTTAACTATTTGTTTTAAATTGATTTTTTTCAGAATAGGTCGATTTGCAGTTCAAAAAATTAATTTATAAAAAAGGAATTTTAAACAATATAATTAAATTTTTAACCTAAGAGATGAATCTTTAATTAATAATATAAAATTTCAATAAAATAGTTCAACTTTCAACTAAGTAGCTAAATTTTAAATCAATAAGATAATTTTTTTACCAAAAAAGAAAAAGGAAAGAAAAAGGCTCCACAAAACAATTCAATTTCAATCCAAAGAATTTTCAACTTAATAGTTAATTTACAAAAATAGTTTAATTTTACCCTAATAACAATCCATTCTCAATAATGAATTAAATTATTAAATTTTGAACCTGAAAGAAAACGAATTAGATTTAACTATTTTGTCGCAAACTCGTTGTTTGTTTTTTATCGTTAAAAATAAAGTTTTTGAACTATAAATTCAACTATTTGTTGAAAATAGATCGTTTTTATTCGAATATTCATATATTTGGTTAAAAATTACCTTTTTTGTTGAAAATTTATGTTCTATGGTTTAAAAATTCAACTGGCTTGTTGAAAATTAACTTTTTAGTTGACATTTTCTTGTTAAACTTTTTTTTGTTTTTTTGTTGAAGTTAAAAATAAACTTTTTCTGAAAATTAAACTGTTTTGTAGAAAATTTGTTTCTTTGGCTTACAAAATCAACGGTTTTTCTGAAAATAGTTTTTTTTTGGTTTTACATTCGTAGCAAATTCAAATATATTGTTGAAAATTAACCTTTTGTTTTTTTTCTCTTGACTCAAAAACCTTCCTTTGTTCGAAATTTAGAATATTAAAAAAAAATCGTACTTTTTCCATTTGAAAATTAATTTTTTAAACTCCAAATGGAACTATTTCATTTTGTTGTTGCAAATTGATCCGTTTCAGTTGAAAATTCAACTATTTGGTTCAAAATAAGATTTCTCGTTAAAAATCAAACTTATGTAGAAAATTTATTTTCTTGGCTTACAAATTCACCTGTTTTTCTGAAAATTGTTTTTTTTTTTATTGTTGAAAATTCTATTACATTTGTAGAAAATTCCAAGATTTGGTTGAAAATAACCTTTTTTGATTTTTTTTCTTTTCACTGGAGAACCTTCCTTTGTTTGAAATGTTGACTATTTTTTTTAAATCGTCTTTTTTTCATTTGAAATTTAATTTTTTGAACTACAAATTGAACTATTTCTTTTTTTGTTGAAAAATCATCGTTTTGGGTTGGAAAATCAATTATTTGGTTAAAAATAAACTTTTTTGTTGAAAATTAAACGGTTTGGTGCAAAATAAACTTTTTAGTTAAAAATTAAATTTTTTGTAGAAAATTCATTTTCTTGGCTTACAAATTGACCTGTTTTTCTGAAACTTGTTTTTTTTTTTTTTTTTTTTTGAAAATTCTATTAAAATCGTAGAAAATTCAAATATTTTGTTGAAAATTAACTTTCTGTTGATTTTTTTCTCTCTCTAAACTGAAGAACCTTCCTTTTCTGAAATTTGGAATATTTAAAAAAAAAATCGTCTTTTTCCATTTGAAAAATAATTTTTTGAACTCCAAATAGAAATATTTCAATTTGTTGTTGAAAATTGATCGTTTTCGTGTTGAAAATTCAACTATTTGGTTCAAAAAAAACTTTTTTGTTGAAAATTAAACTGTTTCGTAAAAAAATTTTGTTTGTTGGCTTACAAAATCATCTGTTTTCTGAAAATTGTTTTTTGTTGTTGAAAATTCTATTAAAATAGTAGAAAATTCAAATATTTGGTTAAAAAAAAAACTTTTCTTGATTTGTTTTCTCCCTTGAACAAAGTACCTTCCTTTGTTTGAGATTTTTACTACTTTTTTTTTAATCTTCTTTTTCTTAATTTGAAAATTAATTTTTGGAACTCTAAATGGAACTACTTTATTTTGCTGTTGAAAATTCGCCTTTTTTATTTGAAAATTGATTTTGGAACTACAAATTGAACTATTCCATTCTTTATTGAAAATTGATCGTTTTAGTTGAAAATTAAACTATTTGGTTCAAAATAAAAATTTTTGTTGAAAATTAAACTTTTTTGTAGAAAATTTATTTTGTTGGCTTACTAATTCACCGGTTTTTTTTAAAATTGTTTTTTTTTTTGCTATAAATTCTATTACATTAGTAAAAAATTCAAATATTTGGCTGAAAATTAACCTTTTATTGATTTTTTTTTCACTGAAGAACCTTACTTTTTTGAAATTTTGACTATCTTTTTTTAAAAACTGTTTTATAGAAAATCTGTTTTGTTGACTTACAAATTCACCTTTTGTTGTGAAAATTGCTTTTTTTGGCTGAAAATTCGATTACATTAGTAGAAAATTCAAAAATTTTTTGAAAAGTAACCTTTTTTTTCTTTTTCTCTGTTCACTAAAGAAACCTTCCTTTGTTCGAAATGTTGACTGATTTCTTTTTAAATCGTCTTTTTTCATTTGAAAATTAATTTTTTGAACTCCAAATGTAACTATTTTATTTTGCTGTTGAAAATTCGTCTTTTTTTATTTGAAAATTAATTTTTTGAACTAGAAATTGAACTATTTCATTTGTTGTTAAAAATTGATCATTGCTAGTTGATAATTCAACTATTCGGTAAAAAATAATTTTTTTTTTAATTAAACTGTTTTGTAGAAAATTCGTCTTGTTGTCTCACAAATTCACATTTTTCTCCTGAAAAAGATTTTTTTGGATTGAAAATTCTATTAAATTACTAGAAAATTCAAATATTTGGTTCAAAAATAACCTTTTTTTTATTTTTCTTGACTGAAGAACCTTCCTTTTTTTGAAATTTTGACTATTTTTTATTTTAACCGCCTTTTTTTCATTTGAAAATTAATTTTTTGAACTCCAAATGGAACTATTTAATTTCGTTGTTGAAAGTTTATCCTTTCTAGTTGAAAATTCAACTATTGGCTTCAAAATAAACTTTTTTGTAAAAAATTAAACTGTTTTATAGAAAATTTGTTTTGTTGGCTTACAAATTCGCATGTTTTTTTTAAATTGTTTTTTTTTTTCTTGAAAATTCCATTACATTCGTAGAAAATTCAAATATGTTGTGAAAAATTAACCTTTCTTTGATTTTTTTATCTCTCTTGACTGAAGAATCTTTGTTTGTTCGAAATCTGAACTATTTTGTTAAAAATTATTCTTTTTTGGTCAAAAATTAATGTTTTCAACTGAAAATTGTAAATATTTTTTTTATGGACCAAAATTTCACTGTTTCAACTATTTAGTTGAGAATTTGACCATTCTGTTGAAAATTAATTCCTTTTACAAATTTATTTATTTAGTTAAAAGCTTGACTCACCTAAGCTCGTAAAATGCTCTATAAATTAAAAATACCTTTTCATTATTTATGAATTTTTTATTAATTAATTAATATTTTTTTTACGAATGTTTACATAGAATAATAAATAAAGTGAATGAACTTTAATCTAAAATCAATTAAGAGGGAAACTGTGCCATCGGTGATCATCTTGAGGATTCTATTTGGCAAAGTTCCAACGTTTTACATTCATGCTTTGCTATTTTTACAACAAAATCCCTCCCTCTTGTTTTTATCTATATCACACTACTAGTGCGTCAATATAAATATATAAACATTGCACGCTGCTCAATGTGCGAAAATTTTCGTGAGAAATGATATTAATACGTTTGACGTTTGTTAATAAAAATGAGGAAATATGACGCACAGAAAAGCACAGAGACAATTGCAGACTTTAAAAGTTAATTTTAAACCAAGGAAGACGATTTTTGAGCCAAATAGTTATTTCAAAATGAAAATTAATTTCAGATTTAACATTTGCATTTACGAACAGAATCTTTGAAATTTCGAGCAAAAAAGACGAATTTTCAAAAAAATTGTTTAAGTTTTAAGAAAAGGTCAAATTTTCAAAAAAAGGTTAAACTTCAACCAAGAACAGTTTCATCATTAACCAAATAGTTGAATCTCCAAGCAAAAAATATTTTTTTTTAGAAGATAGTTGCTTAAAAAAAAATTCAGCTTTTAATTGAAAGGGACGAATTGGCGTTGCCAATTTTGAATCCAATTTAATTTTTTCTAAGACATTTTAATGGAATAGTTGAATTTATAACAAAATAATTCAATTTTCAATAAAAAATTTTGATTTTTAAGAAAATATTTGGTTACTTTTGAATTTGCAACAAAAAATGTTCATTTTCAACCAAATAATTTAATTTTCAATTCAAAATCGAAAATAAAATAGTTAAGATTGCAATTTGTAAAATTAACATTCAAACAAAAAAGGACAAATTTTTGACAAAATAGTTGGATTTTTGATTAAAAAAAAACGGCTGATTGCAAAAAAAACTATAAATTTGTTAACGAAGAAAAATTCTTTGGTCAAGAGAGAAACAAATTTTATAAAACCGTTGAATTTTCAAGCCAAAAAAGCGATTTTTCTACAAAACAGTTAAATTTTCAATCTAGAAATATAAATTTTCAACCAAATATTAATTTTAATAATAGTTTAATGCGAATAATATGCTTTCTATTACTTTGACTTCTTTTATCATTTAAATTTAGCGCCTTTTTCAAATTAAAGCGACACATTTTCCCGCGAAAAAAAATCCATGAAAAATTTCGGTAATTTATGGTAATTTTACAGGTAAATATCGTAACATACCATGAATTACCCCAAATTCATTTTTAAAAATTTCCATAAATTTCCGAAAATTTATGAAAAATTCCGGTCATTTATGGTAATTTTACAGGTCAATATGGTAACATAACCAAAATTCATTCTTAAAAATTTCCATAAATTTCCAAAAATCTATGAAAAATTTCGATCATTCGTGGTAACTTTAAGGAAAATATGGTAAACTACCATAAATTACCCAAAATTATAATAACCTTTTTCATTCCATAAATGTCCAGAAATTTATCAACATTTTCCGTAAATAATGGTAATTTTACAGGTAAATATCGTAACTTACCATAA
The DNA here is from genome assembly GCA_932178445.1 of Andricus quercusramuli. Classification (NCBI taxonomy): domain Eukaryota; kingdom Metazoa; phylum Arthropoda; class Insecta; order Hymenoptera; family Cynipidae; genus Andricus; species Andricus quercusramuli. The sequence goes on along the minus strand of CAKNXH010002149.1, from coordinate 69,085 downwards.
ATTACCCGAAATTCATTTTTAAACATTTCCGAAAATTTATGAAAAATTCATTTTCTGAAATTTCCATTAATTTCTGAAAATTTATGAAAAATTTCTTCATTTATGGTAATTTTACAGGTAAATATCGTAACTTACCATGAATTACCCAAAATTAATTATTTTAAATTTCAATAAATTTCCGAAAATTTATGAAAGATCCGGTCATTTATGGTTATTTTACAGGTAAATATGGTAACTTAACCAAAATTCATTCTTGAAAATTTCTATAAATTTCCATAAATTTCCAAAAATCTATGAAAAATTTCGATCATTCGTGGTAACTTCAAGGAAAATATGGTAACTTACCTTAAATTACCCAAAAATATAATAACCTTTTTCATTCCATAAATTTCCAGAAATTTATCAAAATTTTCCGTAAATAATGGTAATTTTACAGGTAAATATCGTAACTTACCATAAATTACCCGAAATTCATTTTTAAACATTTCCCAAAATTTATGAAAAATTCATTTTCTAAAATTTCCATATATTTGCGGAAATTCATGAAAAAATTCTGTCCTTTATGGTTAGTTGGCAGATATATATGGTAACTTACCATGTACAACCCAAAATTCATTTTCATAAATTTCCATAAATTGCCGGAAATTTATAAAAAATTTCTTCATTCATGGTAATTTTATATGTAAATATGGTAACTTACCATAGATTACTCAAATTTCATTTTTAAATATCTTCATAAATTTCCGGAAATTTATTTGGTCATTTATGGTAATTTTACAGATATATATGGTAACTTACCATGGATTAGCCAAAATTGATTTTTAAAAATGTCCATAAATTTCCGGAAATTTATGAAAATTTTCGGTCATTTATGGTAATTTTACATGTATATATGTTAACTTTCCATAAATAACGGCAAAATTCTATTATCTACAATCAAAATTTCCTCACAGTTTTTATGGTGAGTGGGCTGATAACCATAAAATGCGAGCCCATAGGTGCATAATTTTCATTAGTCATCTCTGACGTCACTTTTCAGTCCCTAGGGAGTGAAAAGTACCTTTTACTCCATAGGGAGTGAAAAGTACCTTTTACTACATAGGGAGTGAAAAGTACATTTTACTCCATAGGGAATGAAAAGTACCTTTTACTACATAGGAAGTTAAATGTACCTTTTACTCCTAGGGAGTGAAAAGTACCTTTTACTCCCTAGGGAGTGAAAAGTACTTTTTACTCCCTAGGGTTTTTTATCGGGTTTTTCCTACATTTACTTGTTATAGCTACCAAATTTATCTTTAACCAAATTTTGATAAAACTCGCACTATAAAATGGTTTTTTTTTTCAAATTACATGCAAATTATACAATTTTTTATTTCCGTGAGAAGGTTTTTTGACAAATAGTAATAAAGACGCATAAGCAATGTCAATTAAAAATTCAGTTAAAACTGGTTAAGAATTTTATCCTTAAGTTCAAAATCAATCTCTGACATCTATTTTATAATCTTAATGTATTACCACACGTGACATATAATTAAATGATTATGCGATACTCATATTGATAACTGATAGCTAAATTGATAGCAGACTTTAGCCTCTATTATTGATGATTTCATTTCAAATAAAAAACATTATTGTTAATAAAAAAAAAAATTTTAAGTAGAAAAAACATTCATTTCAAAAAAATGTTTGCAATTCATTTTTCTAGAACGAATTAAGTCATAATTTATAAAAATTCGACCATTTTTTTTTAAATTGATAAAAAAAAAATAAGAAAAATTTAAATTACAAAAGTAATTTTTATGGTAACTATTTTTCCTAACTTTGAAAATTTTTTCATAACAAAATGTTTTTTTATAAAACATGACTGAAAATTCAACAATGTGGTTGAAATTTTTTTTCTTTTGGCACAGAAAAGTATTTTTTGGTTAAAAATTAAACTTTTTTGTTAAAAATTTGTCCATTTGATTGAATTAAACTATTGTTATTCAAAATTAAAATCTTTTATTGTTTGCATATTAAACTACTTGGTTGAAAGTTCAATTACTTTGTAAACAATACATTTTATTCGTTAAAAATTCATCGGTTTGGTTGAGAATTTCATTATTTTATTAAAAATCTACTTTTTTGTTAATAATTCATATTTCACTTTAAAAATTCAACTATTAGGTAGAAAATAAGCTATTTTGGTTGAAGATTCATCAGTAATTTTTTTAACTGGATATTTAGCTATTCCATTTTTTTAATAAAAATGGATTTTTTTTGTTCAAAATCATTTTTTAGACGAAAATTCAAGTGTTTTGTTGAAAATTCAAATGTTTTGTGAAAAAATTCGTCTTTTGAGTTTAAAATTTCAACAATTTGGCTTAAATTTTTTTTCTTTCTTGTCTGAAAAATGTTTTTTATTTGCAAATTTTTTTTTTAAATTTGTGTATTTTAGTTGATTCCAACTGTTTTTTATTAAAAAATTAAATCTTTTTTGGTTAGAGACTTTTCTCTTTAATTATAATTTTTTTTTGAAAGTTAACCTTTTAACCGTTCTAAAAAAAGCTATTCCATTTTTTGTTGTAAATTGATCTTTTTTCAGTTGAAAATCAACTTTTTAGTTGAAAATTCAACTCTTTTATAGAATTTGTTTTTTTTGCATAAAATTCCAACAGTTTTGTAGAAAGTCCAACTATTTGGTTGACAATTCAACTGTCTGTTTATAAATAAAGTTTTATTGTTGAAAGACATACTTTCAAATTAAAAATTAAACTTTTTTGTAGAAAAATCGTCTTTTTGGCTTGAAAATTAATTTTTTTAACTGAAGATTCAAAATTTCCATTTTTTATTAAAAATTTGCCTTTCTTTGTCAGAAAATTAATATTTTGTTTTCGTAAAATTTTTTTTCCAACTGATAAATTTTTCTTGGTTGCAAATTCAACTATTAGGTTGAAAATTCAAATTTAAAAAAAAATTGTCTTCTTGGCGTGTGCTGAAAATACACCTCTTTAAGTAGAAAATTATTCTTTTAGGTAGAAAATTCAACTATGTTGTAAAAATTGAAATTGTTATTAATAATTCAATATAATTATATTTTTAAATATATATTATTATTCATTATTAATAATTCATTTATTAATTAATTAAAATTAAATCGTTAAAAATATTAAAAAAAAAAATTTTTTTAATAATCGTTGAAATTAATAAATTCATATATTATTGTCATAATATCAATTTACAAATTATAAAATAAATTTTATTTTTGAAAATGCAAAGTATTTCGAATGAAGTCTTAAGAATATGGTATTTACAATAATTTAATTGGAAAAATCACCCTTTTGCCCCTATTTTGAGAGCATTTTCGGCTGTTTAGTCTCATATTGTGATAACTGTAATATTGATAAATGATAGTTAAACTGATATTGATAAGTACCTTTTATCTATATACGCTAAGCTAATAACCCTATACATTTTAAATTTTATCAACTGTCAACACCCAGAGGAAAGTTTTTTTTAATGTAGGAAATCATTTCTTGAACTTTTTCGCTATAAAGTGAAAATTTTTATAATTTTCAATAATTAAGTTTTTATTATTTTTTGAATTAAGAAAATTATATAGAACGGCATTATTTTTTCAAATAAAAAAATTCTTTTTGTTGACATAAATTATTTAAAAAAATTTTGAAATAATTAATTGAATTTGGTTTTTTTAAACCATCCTCACCTTGAGCAAAAAAAAATTGTATTTTAATAATAAAAAATTGTATTCGTAATAAACTCTTGTGTATATTTACTATAATTATTCAGTTGAACCAAATAATATAATCATTACAACAAATAAATTTTCCTTTAATTTTAAAAAATTTATTCATGAATAAATTTTTGGTTGAATACAGCAAAATATTTTTTTTTATCTCAAATAGATTTTTTTTTTTAAATAAATTATTTATTTTATTTCAGTGAAGAAGTAGCCAAGAAATTTCTTTGAATTAAAGACATTTTTTCTTTGATCGTTTAACAATGTGCACATTTCTTTAATTTTAAGAAATTTTGTATGAATCGAAGACAATTTTTTCTCAGTGAATGTCCTCCAGATTTAAAATTTGATTCAGTCAATTTTGACTGATTTAAATAATGCAGATTTGACGACTGACAAATCAGTCAATAGTGACTTTTTAAATCAGTCAATTTGAAGCACTGATGAAATCAGTCATTCTAAATTATCGAATCTGTTGAGCTTTTACCTAGAATAGGTATTTTTTTCAAACAAAAATTGACTAATGACTTTTTTAATGAACAAAATTATTTTGGAATTAATGAATCTTCAACAAATAAATTATTTTTTAACAAACAAGTTCAACTTTCAAAAAATTACTTGAATTTTCAACCAAAAAAGATTAATTTGGAACTAAGACGATTAATTTTCAAACAATACGATTGAATTTTAAACTAAAAAAATGTATTTGAAAATTATTTTAAAAAAAAATAGTTAAATTTTCAACAAATAGATGCTTTTTCAACTAAAATGATAAATCATTAACAAAAATAATAAATTTTTAACAAAACAGTTAAACTTTCAACAATATAGTATAATTTAAGAAAAAATTAATTTTTCGCCAAGAAAGATGAATTTTCAAGAACTTACATGAATTTTTAATCAAAAAGTTGAATTCTGCAACTGAAAAAAAAACAAGTTTCAACCAAAAAAATAACAGTTAAATTTTGAATCTACAAAATTATTCTTCAACCATAAAAAAACGAAATAAAATTTTGTTGAATTCAACTTTCAATCAAAAAAATGAATTTAAATGTAAAATTATGAATATTCAACGGAAAAAATTTTTTTGTAACAAGGTTGTTCAACCAAGTAGTAAAATTTGCAATAAAAAAGATGAATTTTTAGCGAAAGAAATTTATTTTCTACCAATAAAGACAAATTTTCAACAAATTACATGAATTTTCAACCAAAAAAGCAACAAATTTTCAAAAAAGTAGTTCAATTATCAACTACAGAAATCAATTTTCAACTAAAACTATGAATTATTAACAAAAGAAACTGAATTTTTAACAAATTATGTAGTTCAACTTTCAACCAAGTGATTGAATTTTCAAGCAACAAAATTAATTTTCAACAAACAAAAAAAAAACAAATTTTGAATAAAATAGTTAAATTTTTAACAAAACTGACGTATTTTCAACTAAAAAAATAAAATAATAAATCATTACGGAAAAGAAATGATATATGTATATAAACAAAGTCATTTTGAATTACGTAATTAGTAACTCCCACTAATTAAATCAATAATTTTTATTGATCTCATCCGTAACTTTCAATGTGTTAATCGGTCATTTATAGTAAATTAAAATCATTTATAAAAATATAAGGATTAATATAGGAATTTTAATTTGAGAACAAGTTTACTATTTTAATATAGCAGAAAAATCAGTCACTTGCATTGAATGTAAATCAGTCAATTTGATTGACTGATTTACCTAGGAATATTGACTGACTCATTTGTGAAAACGAGAGATTTGTCAGTAGAAATTATTGACCTTTCAGTCATAGCAGGCTTGAATAACTAAATCAGTCAAATATTGGCTGATTTGAATGTAGATCCTCTCCTCCTCCTCCTTCTCATCCTCCTCTTCTCCTCCTCTTTCTTCTCCTCCTTCTCCTTCTCCTCCTCCTTCTCCTGCTTCTTCTCCTCCTCCTCCTCCTCATCCTTCTCATCCTTCTCATCCTCCTCTTCCCCCCTCCTCCTTCTCCTTCTCCTCCTTTGACTTTTCTTCCTCCTCATCCTTGTTCATCTTCTCGTATTTTATTTTCTCCTTCTCCTCTTGTCTGCTCTTCATTTATCTCCTCTTCCTTATCTATCTCCTGCTTCTTCTGATCCTTCTTCTCATTGTCTTCTACTTCATGTTGGCCCATATTCCTCGTTTTTCTTTATAACTAACATTTAAATCAAATTGTTCGCCAAAAAAATTTTTTTTTTATAATCTCACAATTTAAATTCTTCAGGCGAACAATTTGATACCAAATTGAAAGTTATGAAGAAAAAACGTGAAGAATATGGATCAACGTGATGTGAAAAACAAGGAGAGGAGGATTTTAAAGGAGAAGCAGAAAACAAATAAGTAAGATGAGATAAATGAGGAGCAGGTAGAACAGAAGGAGAAGGAGGAGGAGGAGGAGCAGGAGGAGGAGAAGGAGGAGTAGCAGGAGGAGAAGGAGGAGTAGCAGGAGGAGAAGGAGGAGGAGGAGATAGAAAAAAATGCTTAGAGGATATCTAATTGGGTAGAGGATATCTGACAATATATGGCGCCACTGCAAAAATATCATAGAACAGAAACTTAGTTGATGTTTCTACCAGTATATGGCGTCTCATATTGGTCAGTAAACCAGGAATATCGGTAAATATCTCAGTCGGTATCTTTGCCAAAAGATGGCACCAATGTAGACTTAACATGGAACAGAACCTTAATCGTCTGTACCGATTTCGGGGGTCCAAACGTAAACAGTCAGGTCCGCCTGTACCGTTTTCAATTGGAATACATAATATTGCGCAATATACTCAACTGAGTACTTGCGCACTGCAGCCATTCCGAGGCGAGAGTCGCCTCGGAAGAATCCGGTAGACAGAATCCGAGAGTTGGATGTACATGTATTTAATATTTTTAATTATTGTTACTAAATAGATTTTATTTTAAATTTGTTGCAGAAGAATAGTATGGTTAAAGAATCTCATTATCAGGAAGAGAAACACGAGTGCCCACGGGCCGGAGGAGTTCATGTTTTCCCAGATCATTTTAGAGAACCTATGATCAATCTTTAAACTCTTCATGAAAATTTGAAGCTGTTTTGTCTTGATAAAGGACTTGTAAATAGTGTACATAGCACTCGTGTATAAAAAATTGAATGCACCCCTCTTTCTGAGGTACCCATAAAGCACATAATCAACCAACACTTTCTTGGACTTGTTCTTAATTGGAAATTGGTTTCCCTCAAAGTGCAAAAAGCATAAAAGCAAAATGAAGCCGGAAGCACAAAATGATATGCCCCTTGCTGTAAAGCTGCTGACCGCAGGATCAGCTGCCTGCTTTGCGGATCTCATGACTTTTCCCTTGGATACTGCCAAAGTCAGGATGCAGGTAACAAATTTTTTTATCTTAAAATTTCCCTTTTTCAGCCTTCATGAATCAGAAGCATGGTGCGGTCTGCGTGACCGCACGGCCACACGTCCATACTAATTTCTACCTTTTTGATCAAATGAGGGATAATCGGGATGTAAAGTTTGTATCTGATTGCCGCGTTCTGTACCGCGTATCTGCATCCAGCTCAAGTTTGTTGTGTGTGACAACTTGCGTTTTGAATACTTTGAAACAAATTAAACAGAAATATAAAATTGTGACGCTATTGTGGTCGTGCGGTCTTCACTAATAACGGCAGCCTCGAGGAACACCAGGGTGGGAGGGAACCACATATCAGAACATTGGTGCGGTGTCATCCTTGGTGCGGTCTATGAGACCGCACGTCCACACCCGGAGGTTGAAATTTCCTTTTTTCAAATTGGGGAAAACGCTGTTCCTATACAAAAATATTGTACAACACAAAATATTTTCTATACAAAATGTATCCAACTATTGTTGGAAAGTTAAATTAATTTGACAAAAAATTCTTTCCCTACCAGAAAATTTACAATTTTGGATGTAAATCGATTTTTTTGTGTTAAAAATTCAAATATTATATTTTTCGTTGAGAATTAATTTCTTTAGTTGAGAATTGTACTTATTTGTTACAAATTCATTTTAGTGGTTGAAAATAAATCTATTTTGTTTAAAATGAATCAATTTTGTTGAAAATTCAAAGTTTCCAGTTGAGAATTCAATTATTTGGTTGAAAATGAACTTTTTCGTTGAAAATTATTATTTTTGTTTTGAAGATTCAAATTTTTTTGTAGAAACTTTTTCTTTTTGGCTTCTAAATGCAACTGTTTGGTAGAGAATTCGCCTTCTTGGCTTAAAATTTCAGCAATTTTGTTGACAATTTTTTCCTTAACTGCTTTTGATCAAAAATTGAAATTTTTTTCTTGTTGAAATATAAATTATTACATTTTTTATTGATAATTCATCTGTTTAGTAGAACTTCACTGTTGTTGATTTTAAACTAAACACTTTTTTTGCTTGAAATAACAACTATAACTTTCATCTTTGAAAATTCATCTCTTTGGTTGAAAATTTAATTATTTTGTTTAAAATTCGTTTCTTTTTTTATTGAAAATTAATTTGTCGAACCGAAAATTTTACCATTTTATCTTCAATAATATTTAATTTTTTTTTTGAAAATTGAACTTTTTAGTTGAAAATTTATCTTTTTTGAGAATTCAACTGTTTGGTTGAAAATAATCTTTCCAAGTTGAAATTTTTAACATTTTGACAAAAATTGAATCATTTTGTTGAAAATTCAACTATTTTGTTAAAACTTTTTCTTACATTCGTATTTCTTGAAAAAAATTCACCCTTTTTGATTGAAAATTAAACTTGTGTTCTAAAAAAATCGACTTTTTGGCTTCAAGACTTTTCTATTTGGTTAAAAAATCATCTGTTTTTGGTTGAACATTCAAATAGAATTCAACTGGTTTTGATTTCAAATTGAAATATTTTTTAACGAAATATCAACTATTCTATTTTTCGTTGGTAATGCATCCTTTTTTAGATAAAAAATTCATCTTTTTTGCAAAAAAAGTCATCTTTCTTCTTTAAAACTGAATTTTGTTGTTAAAAATCCAACTATTCTGTTAGAAACTTTAACTTCATTCTAAAATTATGTTAAAGATTTGTCTCTGCTAATTAAAGTAAACTATTTGGTTAAACATTAATTTTTGTTGTTGAAAATTCAACGATTTTGTTGAAAATTCTTTCTTTTTGGTGAAATTGAACTTTTTTGGTTCAAAATTCAACTTTTTCATTGAAAATTCAAAATAATTGAACCTTAAATCTTAGTAATTTAAAGCTTTTCATATTGCATTCAATTATTTTTAATTTGAATTTAATAAGTATATTAAAATATGGAAATAAAATAAAGTGAAAAATAAATTTTAATTAATTTTGTCTGAAAAAAATATCTTCTCCTTTGGCGCCGCTGGGAATCGAACCTCGGAACTTCCGATTGCCGATCGAGTGCTTTGCCATTAAGCTACAAGAGAGATCGAGAGAAGAAACTTTTTTCAGAAAATACACGCATCATTTTGCTAGATGGTACAAGTTAAATTTTTCAAGGAATCTGTATTATCATCAGAGAATAACAGAAATTTTCAACGTCTTTTCAGACTTGATGGAAATATGAATTAAACATTATTTTAATTAATTTTGTCTGAAAAAAGATCCTCTCCTTTCGCTTCGCAAAAAAAAAAGTTTCTTCTCTCGATCTCTCTAGTAGCTTAATTGCAAAACACCTGGCCGGCAATCGGAAGTTCTGAGGTTCGATTCCCGGTGGAGCGAGAGGAATCCATGAAAAGTGCAGATAAAAAAAATTAATTATTAAAGAATAAAAATATTAGCGAATAAGATAAAGATAAAGGAATAAAGATTAAAATTAATTAAAATAAAAAATTGAAAAATATAAAAAATATATTTAAAAAATATTTGAAAAATGTACGTTTTGTTATATAGGTTAAAATTTTGTACGAAAAATTTTATAAATTATTTTTTTTAAGATCGCTGGAGAAGGCCGAGCACTGGTCATGGCCTCACCAGAGGGTGTCTTGGCTATGCGAGCTGTTCATTCTGTTCAACCAGGCCTATTGCAGACTTTAGGAAACATCATTAGAATCGAGGGTGTAAGGTACGTTATCATTTTTTTTTACTTTTTTGAATCAATGGTAGGTAAAATCAATATATTACATATATAAAATACTTAATAGAAGTTAATCTAATCATCCTAATATCATCTTCATGAAATATTTTTCAGTTGTAAATGATGTGACCTTTATGACCATAAATCATTAGAGTCATTTTTTGTTGAGTTTGTGATAAAAACCATGAGTTTTAATTTTATTATTTCACTATTTTTTAACGCTGAATTAATCAAATTTATTATTTTATAATTTATTTATTTAATTTATAAATTTATGAAATACGTCCTCAAGTAAGATATTATTCAGGGAGGTCAAGGTCATTCTTGAAGTAACTTTAAACAAGAAATTCAATGGTGACCTCTATATTGATTTTGACGATGACCTTCAAGGTTTTTTCAAGGTCAAATTTAAAAAAAATGGAAACCCTCTTCTTTGACATCGGCAATCGATAGAGCGGGAAATTTTACGTTGAAAATATGTACCCAGGTCATACATAGGTACACTGTAACCTTGAAGGTCACTCTAAGGTCATTGACACTCAAACGAGGTCTGCACACCTCTGGGAATAGAATCTTTTCAAATTTTTTCCGTAAAGAGCAAAGTTGCTAACGTATAGAATTCCTAAAAATAAAATAAAAATCCAACGACCAAATGTAGACCACCACCACAAAATGCTCCTATTGTAATTTTTAAAAACAAAAAAATTGGTTTCTTTGGATGCTAAATAGAATTTTGAATTTGATTTCAATCTAATTTAAAATTCTTACATTTCAATCATACTAACTTTGACAAGGCGTATTCAGTAGTGACCTTAAGCATGACCTTGACGATGACCTTCAAGGTCATTTCAAGGTCGTTTGAAGGTCATTTGATGGTAATTTCAAGGTCGTTTAAAGGTCAGTTTTTTCCATTGGAAACCCCCTTTCAAGGTTACAGTGTACCTATATGCGAAATGAGTACATATTTCACCGTAAAATTTCTAGAATGACCTTGACCTTCCTGAAAAATATCTTACCTGAAGAAATATACAACCGTCCCGGGACTTTGGTGACAATCAAATCCTTTATTTTGAATTTTTATAATTCTAAAATATTTTTCAAAATTTGAATCAGGGTGGTCCAAAAGAGTCTTTATTTTTATTCTCAAATAGCACCCCTACAAAGTGTTTCTTTTGGGCTCAAAATGATCCCGATTTTTGACCAAAGTTAACAAAAAATATTTAAGAATCTCGCCAATCGATTTTTGTAAAAAAATGCTTTTTTATTTGAACAATCGCTGCAATTGGATTTTTTACTTCAGCAGGGATACAATGTATTTTTTTTAAATAAAATCCATCCCTCAGATTTTGGGCAGATTTGACCAAAAATGTATCTTTAAATAAAATACACATTTTATTTGACAAAAGTGACTCTAAGTGCCCCTAAATATTTTTTTTAATTTTGCAAAAAAATCAGGGGTAATTTTGACACCAAAAGTAACACTTCGTGAGGCTACGTTTGAGAAGAAAATGCCTTTGGACCACTATAATAAAAATATTTTTCTATTATCATAAAGAAAAGGACCTTATCAATGACATATTATAATCTGAATTAAAAAAAAAAATTCTATTAATAGGGTGCTTTAATTTCATTATCATTTTTTATTATTAGTTATTTTAAGTTCCTCTATGGTGTATTTTCTTTATAACTTTTTTACCCCTATTTTATTTATTTCCCAATTTTTAGTTTTTCCTTTTTTTTCGTTTCAGTCTATAAGATTTTGTTTACTAAATTCATTTTTTTTTTGCATTTCAAAATTTTCCATGTGGAATTCATAATCAAGATGAAAAATACAGGTTCTCTTTCTATTTGAAGGACAAATACATTTGTACTGTTTAAATAAAATGAAAAGCTCCAATGAGGCCCATTTTTAAGCCAAAAAAGCTAGAATTTTGAACTAATTTCAATTCTTGTTTTTAAAATTGAAGCTAGATCAATTCTTAAGAGATTTGTTATCTTCAATTTACAAAAAAATTCTTTTATTTATTTAAACCTGAAGTTTGATTCAAAATCAGCGATATTTATTTGCAATCGATAAGAAAAAATTGTTAATTGTACCAATTGATAGATAACCTTCAAGTACAGACGTGCTCTTATTATCAACTTTGATTATTGATAATCTTTTACACCATTAGGGGAAGGGTCCCACATATTAGAAACACGGTGTGGTCTTTTAGACCGCACGGCCATGCATCCCTATTAATTTGTCTCACGCACCAAGCTCAATTTTTTTCCTGCGTGACTTCTTGCGTTTTAAATACCTTGAAATAAATTGATACAGAAATATGGTCGTGCGGTCTCTGAGACCGCACAACCATACTTAAAGGATAACTTCAATTTTTAAAAATCCGGATTGTTCTCTATATTTGACCAATTTTCGATTCTCAAATTCCATTTTCTGCATGCTTCAGAGAAACAAATTGAAAAAATGAAAATTTTTGCAAATTGTTTGAAATTTTCTCTTTAAAATAGAACGATGAACATAATGAAATGTTTAACGGTTCTCGGTTTATCATAAAAATTGCAGAGCGTGCCCAAGACGAGAATCGCTTCGTCATTTGTCACCACTCGATCGACCGATTTTCACCTTGAGCACGCTTCCACATTCTTCATGATAATTCGAGAAATAATAAACATTTCATTTTGTTCTTGATCTCATTTCAAAAAGGAGATTTTAAACTTTAATTTCAAAAAATTTAGATTTTTTCTATTCACTTGCCTGAAAAAAAAGCACGTCTATAATTTAATTGTATGTAATATTTAAACAAAAATATAATAAATTTTATTTCTTATTGTTATTAACAAATTGCATAATCAAATTCTTAATACTTGTCACTGGTAATCTTTTTTAGTTAAAAATTATTTTTGTTTGAAAATTCATCTCTTTGGTACAAAAATAAACTTTTTTCTTAAAAATTAGTTTTTTTCTGTTAATAATTCATTTTTTGAACTGAAAAATTAAATATTCCAGTTTTAGTTGAATATTAATATTTTTAGTTGAAGATTAAACTATTGAATTAAAAATATTCGCCTTTTTGTTGCATTCAATTTTTTTTTTGCTCAAAATTGAAATCTTATTGGTTTATTACTGAATTGTCATTGGCAATCCAAAAAAGGCTTGATTCATAAAAAGTATCTCAAACTCTTAAAAAAATGTTTAACAGCGAAGTTTTGTTTATGCAATTTGTTAATAACAATTATAAATATTTCTTATTTTTTAATGTTCGAATATTACTTGAAATTAAATTAGAAACAAAAGTTTATTTATGAATATGATTTATCATTTTTAATCTCTTACTATTGTTTATAACGATAATATTATTATTAAAAAAATATTTATTTATGAACTATCAATTCGTGCATTGCTAATTTTTTCTTATCGATTTGTTAAATTTAAGCAAAAATATTTCTAAATGTAGTATCTATAATTGTTTCAAACTATTTGTACAATCCAAGGTGGAAAAAACTCTGGTAATCCGTGAACCAGTCGATTATCCAAATTGGTATTCCGGGGTAATTCAAGTAATCCAGTGTAATCCTGGATATTCCACTTCTAATCCACTTGTAATCCGGTCAATCCACAGTAATCCCAGACAATCCACTTGTAATTCATGGTAATCCACTTGTCGTCCTTCAAAGGTAATTCAAATGTAACCCGAGGTAATCCGATTGTAATCCGTTTAATCCACTCGTAACCTTAATAATTCACTTGTAATCTAAAGTAATCAGATTGTAACTCTAGGTTATCCACTTTTCACTCAAAGTAATCCACTCTTAATTCTGCATAATTGAATTGTAATCCTAGGTAATCCACTTGTGATCTCTAGTAATCCACCCCTCACCTAGTTTATTTATAGGTAATCCACTTGTAACACTAGATAATCCATTAGTAATTATGAATAATTCAATTGTAATCCTAGATAATCCATTTGTAATCTACAGTAATCCGTTATTAATCGGGAGCGATCTGATGATCAAATTTTGATAAGAAGTAATATACTTGTAACTGTTGGTAATCAACATTCAGTCCAATATATAATAATTTATTTGTAATCCTAGATAATCCACTTGTAATCTACAACAATCCAACTCTCACCCAGTTTAATTGTAGTTAATTCACTTTTAACACTAGATAATCCACTTGTAATGCTGCATAATTTAATTGTAATCCCAGATAATCCATTTGTGATCTCTAGTAATCCACTATTATTCCAATATTAATCCTTAGTGATCCGATGATTCAATTTTGATAAGGTGGAATAGACTTGTAAATTTTCGTAATCCACATTCAATCCGGTGCAATTCAATTGTAACCCTAGATAATTCACTTGTAATCTGCAGTAATCCAACCCTCACCCAGTTTATTTCTAGGAACTCCACTCGTGACCTAAATAATCTACTTGAAATCTCGATTAATCAAATTGTAACCCTGTGTAATCCACTTTTCACTTAAGACAATCCACTTGTAATTGTGCATCATTCAGTTGTAATCCCGGATAATCATTTTGTAATCTATAATAATCTACCCCTCACCCAGTTTAATTCTAGGCAATCCACTCTTGAAAATAGATAATCCACTTTTAATTTCGAACAATTTAATTGTAATCCCAGATAATTCATTTGTAATCCCAGATAATCCATTTGTAATCTACAGTAATCCACTATTAATCTCAAGCGATCCGGTGATCCAATTTCGATAAGAAGTAAGATATTTGTAACTGCTGGTCATCAACATGCAATCCGGTGTAATGAATTGTAATCCTGGATAATTCACTTGCAATCTACAGTAATCCAACCCTCACAAAGTTTAATTCTAGGTTATCTACTTGCAACACTAGATAATCCACTTTTAATTCTGTATAATACAATTGTAATCCCAGATAATCTATTTGTAATCTATAGTAATCCTCTATTAATCCTGAGTAATCCGGTAATCCAATTTTGATAAGAAGTAATATCCTCGTAACTGTTGGTAATCCACAGTCGATCTGGTGTAATGCAATTGTAATCCTAGATAATTCACTTGTAATCTACAGTAATCCAACCCTCACTCAGTTTGGTTCTAGGAAATCCAATCGTAACCTAAATAATCCACTTGAAATCTGGATTCATAAAAGTGTATCTCTCAGTAATCCACTTTTGACTCAAGGTAATCCACTCGTAATTCTGCATAATTCAGTTGCAATCCCAGATAATCCATTTGTAATCTATAGCAATCCACTATTAATTCTGAGCAATCCGGTGATCCAATTTTGATAAGAAGTAATATACTTGTAACTGTTGTAATTAACATTCAGTCCAATATAATTGTAATCCGTTTAATCCGTTCGTAACCTAAATAATCCACTCTTAATCTGGATTCATAAAATTGTATCTATCAGTAATCTACTTTTGACTCAAGGTAATCCAATCGTAATTCTGTATAATTCAATTGTAATCCCAGAGAATTCATTTGTAATCTACAGTAATCCATTGATAATCCTAAGCAATCTGGTAATCAAATTTTGATAAGAAGTAATATACTTGTAACTGTTGGTAATCCACATTCAATCCAGTATAATTCAATTGTAATCCTAGATAATCCACGTGTAATCTACAATAATCCACACCTAACCCAGTTTAATTCTAGGCAATCCACTTGTAACAATAGATAATCCACTTGTAAACCATGATAGTCGAGTGTTATCCTAGGTAATCCGCAGTAATCCATTTGTAATCCGCCTCAGTGAATCCACTTATAATCGTAGATAATCCATTTAAAATCCTTGATAATTCTAGATATACAAGGTAATCCACGTGTGATCCGTTGTAATCCACTTGTAATCTACAGGCTCCCACCTAACCCAGTTTAATTCTAGGCAATCCACTTGTAACAATAGATAATCCACTTGTAAACCATATTAGTCGAGTGTTATCCTAGGTAATCCGCAGTAATCCACTTGTAATCCGCCTTAGTGAATCCACTTATAATCGTAGGTAATCCATTCACAATCCTTGATAATTCTAGATATTCAAGGTAATCCACGTGTGATCAGTTGTAATCCACTCGTTATTCGTGCACTTCTGGGTAATCCACTTGTAACCCTAGATAATCCACTTGTAATCCGCCTTAGTGAATCCTCTTATAATCCTAGATAATCCATTTAAAATCCTTGATAATTCTAGATATTCAAGGTAATCCACTTGTGATCCGTTGTAATCCACTTGTTATTCGTGCACTTCTGGGTAATCCACTTGTAACCCTAGATAATCCACTTGTAATCTACAGTAATCCACACCTAACCCAGTTTAATTCTAGGCAATCCACTTGTAACAATGGATAATCCACTTGTAAACCATACTAGTGGAGTGTTATCCTAGGTAATCCGCGGTAATCCACTTGTAATATGCAGTAATCCACTTGTAATCTTAGATAATCCATTTAAAATCCTTGATAATTCTAGATATTCAAGGTAATCCACGTGTGATCCGTTGTAATCCACTTGTTATTCGTGCACTTCTGGATAATCCACTTGTAACCCTAGATAATCCACTTGTAATCTCAGATAATCCAGGGCAATTTGCCTTATGCTAGTTAATCCATCTGTAATTCACAATAATTAACCCGTGAACCGGTGTTATCTCAGATAATCCGATGTAATCCAAGTAATCCAAGTAATCCAAGTAATCTAAGTAATCCACTTGTCTTGTATGTAATCCACTTGTAATCCGTAGTAATAAACAGTAATCCACTCATAATTCGCTATAAACATATGTTATCCACTCAAACTCCACTTATAACCCTAATTAATCCACTTGAAATCCAGAATAATCTACTTATAATCGTAGATAATCCATTTATAATCCTAGATATCGGATAGGAATTCCTTCCGAATCAATCCGAATCAATCCGAATCAATCCGAATCAATCCGAAT
>CAKNXH010002149.1:7113-27033 GCA_932178445.1 Andricus quercusramuli | reverse complement strand
AAGAATTGAAAAGAATTGAAAAGAATTGAAAAGAATTGAAAAGAATTGTGAAGAATTGTGAAGAATTAAAAAGAATTGAGAAGAATTGGATAGAATTGGAAAGAATTGGAAAGAATTTAAAAGAATTGAATAGAATTGAAAAGAATTGAAAAGAATTGAAAAGAATTGAGAAGGATTCGATGAAATTCTAAAGAATTTCAGGTAAATTTTAACGAATTGAGGATAAATTCGAGAAAAGAATTCAAATGATTTGGAAAAAATTCAATTGATTTCAGTAAATTTCAGTAAATTTGGAATGAATTTAGATGAATTTAAGGGAAATAAGAAGAATTCGACAAAATAAATAAATAATAAAGGTGAATGGAAATGAAATGCAAGTGAATTTCAAGAAATTTTGGAATATGAAAAAATTCATGGAACTCAGTCAATTTGAATTTATTTTACAAAAATTGAAGAGAATTCAACAAAAGAAATTATGAGTGAATTAATGGAAAGATAAATTTCAAATTCAAATTTAAAAATGATTTCTTTATTTAATTCGTGATGAATTAAACAAAAATTCAGAGTGAATAAATTCAAATAAATTGCGAAATATATTTTTAAATCCCTTTTTCTGAATAAATTCTTAAAAATGCAATAAAATATTATAATATCCCGTGAAATTCTGTGAAATCTAACATTTCCTAAAATCCTGGAAAAATTATCAAAATAAATAATAAATAATATGTAATAAAAATAATAAATAATTAAATCATTAAAATCCTTGGAAATACCTTGAATTTTTTAATCCCTTAAAAATTCCTTAAAATCTTTTGAAGTACCCTGAAATGTTTCAATTATTCAAATAAATTGTAATACCCTCAATTAATTTAAAATACCCTACAATATTTTTAATTTTCTAAAATCTTTTTAAATTACTGGAATCAATTAAAAAAATTTCTTGGAATCTTTTAAAATACAATAAAATAATGAAAATTCCTTAAAACTTTTCAAAACTCTTGGAAATTTCTTGAAATTTTTAAAATGTACCCTAAAATCTGTAAAATCCTTTGAAATCCCCTTAAATGTTTAAAATTGGATTAAAATTGGAATACATTAATTGGGATAATTAATTTCAGTAAGTTACTCAGAATTTTTATTCATAACTTTGGAATTTTTAGAAACACTAACTTTTAGAAAAAAAATCTTTCGGATCACCTCAAATTTTTTAAATACTTTGGAATACCTTCCACTTATCGAAATCTTTTTAAAATTCCTTGAAACTTTTAAAATACCCAAAAATATTTCCAATCCATTTTTAAATCCCTCGACATTTTTTTAATCTCTTAAAAATGCCTTGGTATCTTTTAAAATTCTCTGAATATTTAAAAATTTGAAATTCCTTGAAACTATTTAAAGACCTCTAAAAAATTCCTTGGAATTTTTGAAACTGCCCTAAAATCTCTCACATTATTTGAAATCTCTTCAAATTTTTAAAATAAATTGAAATGTCCCTAGAATCTTTTAAAATATCCTCAAATTTTTTAATACTTGAAAATCTTTGAAAATATCTTAAGATATTTGGAAATTTTCGGAATCCTGCGAAATTCCTTAATCTTGGAAATAATTTCTTTAAAATTTATTAATGTATTATAAAATTCTGTGAAATTACATGAAATCTGATATTTTCCGAAATTCTGGAAAATTTATCAGAATACCTTGAGAATTTTCAAACCCCTCAAAATCATTGAAAATTTATAAATCTTTTGAAAATACCTTGGAATCTTTTAAAATACCTCAAAATATTCTAATCTTTTCATACCTCCTCAAATATTTTGAAATCCCTTGAAATTTTTCAAAGCTCTTAAAAATTCCCTGGAAATATTAAAATTACCCCAAAATTCTTTAACTAATTCGAAATACCTTCAAATTAATTAACAAGAAAAATTAATAAAAATATTGAAATCTATTCAGAATTCCCAGGATTCTTTTGAAGTACCTAGAAATATTTCCAATCCTTTAAAATATTTTTTAAATGCCTTGAAAAAATGAAAAAATTGAAAAAATTGTAAATTCCTTGAGATTCCAATTTAGAATACCTTCAAATTAATTATTTGAAATCTCTTGAACCTTCTTAAGCCCTTGAAAATTTCTTGAAATTTCAAGAATATCCTTAAACCTTTATGGTCCATTGGAATTCCTTCAAATTATTGAAATCTATTAAAAATTCTTTAGAATGTTCTTAAATCTCTTGAAATTTTATAAAGTTCATAAAAATTTATTGAAATAATTTAAAATACCCTGAAATATTTCAATTCGTTGAAATCCCATTAAATTACTGAAATTAATTTAAAATTTCTTGGACTCTCTTGAAATGCCGTAAAATATTAAACAGGAGAATTCAAGACATTTTTCTTAATTTATTGAAAAAAATGAGTAAAGTGATTTTTTTTCATGAAAAAAAGTGACTATAGTAAATTCTTAAATAGAAGCGACTGGGTGGCAGCCCCGATTATTCTCAACAGTTAGAGGAGATTGGGGAGTTGTGGGCCACGCTTTGTTTTCAAGACATAACTTCTATGAACATCGATAAATTGTCAATGTATGAACTGGTATTTGTAGTAAACTTCTCAATACATCAACTGGAGACTACAATAATGTTATTAATTATTAATAAAATTCGTTAATGCGCGAAAAATATTTAGGATGCCGTAAATCTTATAAAAATCGATATTTGTGATTTTGGTGGGGAGTTGTGGGCCATGACAAAAAATAAAAGAAAATCGCATATTCCAGTAGTTTATGATAATTAAAGTTGCAGTAAATAAAAATGAATGATTTTAAAAAGATTGAAAAAAATTATTCTGATTCACAATGTATGTAAGTGTAATATCCGGTCCTCATGTCCTCATCCGGTCATGATTTAAAATATTTGGCATTGTCCCCTTGCAGATAATGCAAAAGTCTTTTCAGAACAAGAGAAAAGAAGTTTCACTTAAAAAATTGGAATACGGATTAAGAACGTTTGGCCCACGACTCCCCTCTAATGGTGGACCACAACTCCCCACAGCCGACATTTACGAAATGACCGAATTGCCATACACACAATGAATGTTTTACCGAAATTGTTTGATTGAATTTAAAGCCTATTGTTCAAGGAATATTTTGCAATAACGTGCCTTTGAAATCTGCTGTAGAACGGGACTTCGAATATCAACCACTTGAGTTTTACACAAACTTTTATTTTGATTTCTTTAGTCAACAATGTCAAAATACTAACTACGCGTGTTGAGACTATAAGTCGAGTTCAAAAAAATTAAGCTCACACAAAGAGAGTCTTTTGGCAGTGGTTAAAGCAGTCCTACCACCCACAACATGGCGGAGACTAAGGTGGTCCACGACTCCCCACGGCCCACAACTCCCCACCGTCCCCTACTCAAAGTGCTTCCTCCGGAAAGTCCCTGAATTTTGCAATTTCTTTTTTAAATCTCTGAATTTTTCCTGACCAAGAAAATGTCCTGAATTTCCCTAATTTTCAGGTTTTCCTGACCTGCGGCCACCCTGTGTAATTAATTAATTGTTGTTCGTTCTAATAATATCCAATTGCTTTACTGTAAATCCAAGAAATATTTTTCCATATACGCAAAGGAACTTTTTATCACAAGTACATTGTTCAAAAATCACAAGTACATTGTTCAAATATCACTAATTCTTCATAATCTGTATACTGATATTCAACCGCTGACAATTTTGAATATTGCAAATATAGAATATATCCAGTATCAATTTTTCCAACAATATTTTATAGCATTTTAGAATTAACCTCAATAATTTTAAATTTTGTTCTGCAACAATTGGATCCTTTTTCCAATAAATTATATTTTAGAACTCATAGGCTTTTCAATATAATTATAAATTTTCAATACCAATATTATATTTCATATTCATGAATTTTAACGGAGCGCAATCTTAAATATTTATCGTGGAATTTCAGTAACTTAATCATTACAATCAGATTCTTCAGACTCAGAGCTAGAAGTCAAATCGTCCTCCATACAGCCACCTTCTTCGGTACTGGCTTCTTCCATGGGAATCCTATAAAAAAATAAAATCTTTAAAAAATTAAAAATGATTATTTTTTGAATAAATATTGCACAAAGCTTTTTTATGTCACTGGCATTATGAGCATCCACATATTACATACAGCAATTTAGTAGTAGCATTTTTAACCAGATAGTTGAATTTTCAAGTCGAAAAAAATAATTTTTTTAAGACAGTTGAATTTTCAAGAAAACAAATTATTTTTAACTAAGGGAGATTAATTTTCAACCAAAGAAGATAACCTTTCTACAATGAAAGATTAATTTCCTATCCAGAAACATAAAAATGATAAAGATTTAAATACAGCATGAAGAATTGAATAAATAAAAAATTTTCAATTTAACAATGGGCTAATTTCCAACAAAATAGTCGAATTTTCGACCAAATGGTTGAATTTTTAACCAAGAAGATTGATTTTCTACCAAAAAGACGAATTTTCAACCAAGTAATTGAATCTTGAACTGAAAAAGATAAATTTTCAACTGAAAATGGAAAAACTAAATTTGCAGTTAAGGAAACTGAATTTCCACAAAAACAAAAATGAATTATCAACCAGTTCAATTCCACGAAAAAAGAGGAATTTTGAACAAAATAGTTGAATCTTCAACCAAATAGATGAATTTTCAACAAAAAAGATTTATTTTCTACCCAAATGAACGATTTTTTAACAGAATATTTAACTTTTCTATGAAAAGTTAAATTTTCTGAAAAAAGTTGTCTTTTAAACCAGAAAAAAAGAATTTTAACAAGAAAGATGAATTTTCAACTAAAAGAGTTAAATTTTCAATCAAAAATGGAATCGTTCAATTTTCAGTTCAAAAAATACATTCATTTTCTACCAAATAGTTAATTTTCAACTGATGAAGAAAAATATTTTTAAAAAAATGAAAAAGTTATATTTTGAGAATAAAAAAATTCATTTTTAAACAAATAGTTGAATCTTCAACCAAATAGATTAATCTTCAACGAACAAGATACATTTTTTACCCAAATGAACGATTTTTTCACCAAATAGTTAACTTTTCATTATGAAAAATCGAAGCTATAAAAAACTGCTGTCTTTTAAAACAGAAAAATATGAAATTTTAACAAAAAAATTAATTTTTAATCAAGAATGAATTTGCAATAAAATACTTGAATTTTCAACTAAAAAAGATCAATTTTCAACCAAAAATGAAATTGTTAAATTTTAGGTTTAAAAAACTCTCTTTTAACAAAAATGTTTTGAAAATAGTTCAATTTATAACAAAAATTTTTCACCGAAAAAAAAGGGATTTCCAACAGAAGAGTTCAATTTTCAACTGAATAATTTAATTTTTTACCGAATAGTTAAATTTTCTACCAAAGTGATTAAATTTTTCAAGAAAAAGTTAATTTTCAATCAAATAGTTTAATTTTCTACCGAATTGTCGAGGTTTCAAGCCAAAATGACAATTATTCTACAAAAAAATAATTTTTATTCAAGCAGTTAAATTTTTAAACGAAAAGGGTAACTAAAGAGATAATATTCACCAAAAAAGTGGAATAGTAGAATTTTCAGTTGAAATATTAATTTTGGATAAAAAACAAACAAATTTTGAACAAAACAGTTCAATTAAAAAAAATTAATATTCTACCATTAAGTTTCTTTTGTTTAAAAAAATGGTTAATAATAAATAACAAATTAAATATTATGTTTTTTTTACAAAAATTATAATTTATTATAATGTTATAAAAAAATTGATGAACAAGTGTCATTTTTACCATTCTTCCATGAATAGGGTCAATTATTCATACAGATTCGACTAAAAATGTCTTACTAATTACTTTTTTGGTCATATTTTCCGAAATAATAATAACTGATGATTATTCAAACAATTATTATAAACAAATACCTATGTTGATCATTAATCCATTAATAGACTTAATTGTTTATACAGATTCGACTAAAAATGTCTTACCAATGACTTTTTTGGTCATATTTTTTGAATTAACAATGACTTCATTATTCGAAAAATTTGTATAAACAAAAAGGAACGTTGAGAAATTACAATTCAATTATAAAAATTGTTTAAATAATTGACAGTTTTTGTAATTTTGGAAAATATGACAACAATGAGTCAATGGCGGAAAAAATTGATCATATTCATGGAAAAAAGATAAAATAAAGTATTTGTTTATAACAATTATTCAAGTAATTAAAAATTACTGTCAGTTTGGAAAATATTATAACAAAATGTGAATATTAAGACATGTTTAGTCGGATCTGTGTGAAAAATTGAGCCTATTTATGGAAGAATAATAAAAATGGGTATTTGTTTGTAATAATTGTTTAAATAAATCAAAAATATTGTCAAATTACAGAATATAACAGGAAGGAATTTAACAGACATTTTTAGTTCATTCTACGGAAAAATAACCCTATTCATTCAGACATGGTGGAACTATGTATTTGT
Source organism: Andricus quercusramuli (assembly GCA_932178445.1). NCBI lineage: Eukaryota > Metazoa > Arthropoda > Insecta > Hymenoptera > Cynipidae > Andricus > Andricus quercusramuli. Next base: position 20,518 of record CAKNXH010002149.1, on the reverse strand, counting down.
TTACAAGGATTTTTAAAAAATTGCGAGAAACAAGCTTTTTTGACTTATTGCAATCTCACATCAATTTCGCTTATATTTTATGCAACAACTATAAATTTTAAAGACTAATTTATTATATATTATATTATATTTATTATATCATTACATTTTTAAAATTGTTAATAAATGTATAAATTTTCTTGCAGCTACATTGCTTAATTCTATAAAAAATTGGTTTATAACAAAATATTTAATAATAAACGAGAAGCAGCACCTTCACATATTAATTATTTAGTTAAAAAATGTAAGAAGTGTGTGAATATTGAGTCAGGTCAGAAGACTAAAGTTATGGATTGATTAATGAAAAATATTAATTTTTCTTAAGTTTTTTTCAAAATTCACAGCCCAAAATGCTCTTAAAACAGGAAAAATTGGGTGATTTTTCAGGAAAATAGGCTGAACTTTCAAGCAAAACCGATGAATTTTCCACAAAATAGTATAATTATTCTACCAAATATGAGAAAGTTTCAAGCTGAAAAGATGATTTTTTAAAAAAGCATTTGAATTTTCAACTGATAACAAGAATTTTTAAAAAAGGACTTTTACTTCGCACCATAGCTGCATTTTTTAATAAAGAAGGATGAATTGGAAAAAAAAATAATACATAGTTGATATTTCAACAGGAAAAGATTTTCATTTCAAATCCAAAACAGTTTAATTCAACCAAAAACATGAATGTTCAAAATCAACAACCAGACCAGATACATTTTTAACCAAAAACTTGCATTTCTAACAAAAAAGATAACATTTCATTCAAAAGAGATGAATTTTTAAAGCAAAAATATAAATTTTCATCTAAAAAAGATTTTTCAATCAAAAGAGAAAGAAACTTTCAACCAAGTGGTTAAATTTTCTACCAAAATTATCATCCAACAAAATTAATTTTTAGCAAAGTCGTTCACATTTCAACCAAGTAGCTTAATATTAAGCCAAGAAGATAAATTTTCAACAAAATACATGAATTCTCAACATAAAAGTTGAATTTTCAACGAAAAAATAAAATAAAATTCCCACCAAAAAAAGACGAATTAAAAGAAAAAAGTTAAATTTTCTAACAAAAAATAGAAATTTTCAAACTAATAGTTGAATTTTCAACTTGAACTGTTCAATTTTCAACCAAAAATGGAATATTTAAACATTCATTAAAAAAAATTAACTTTCAACAAAAAAAACTATTTTTTAACAAAATTGATAAATTCTTCAATTCTTCAAGCAATAAAATGAATTTTGAACGCAGTAGTTCAACTTTCAACCAAGTGGTTGAATTTTCCAACAGAAAAAGATGAATTCTCAATGAGAAATATGGTACTTGAATTTTAAACCAAAAATATAAATTCTCAACGAAAAATGTAATAGTTGAGTTTTCGAGCTAAAAAGTCCAATTTGATAGAAAAAAGTTTACCTATGAACCCAAAAAGGTAAATTCTCAAGAAAAAGTTCATTTTTAAACAAAAAAAATTATTTTTTCAACAAAAAAAAAAATTGAATTTTCAACAATAACGGAAATTAATTTTAGAATAAACAGCTGCATTTACACGTAATAGTTGAATTTTTAAATAAAAAAATAATAAACCACAACCAAAAACAGTTGAATTTCTAACCAAACAGTTGAATCTTCAAGACAAAAATCAAATACCTAAATCTTCATTTAAAAAAATTAATTTTCAACAAAAAAAAAACAACGAAATTTCAACAAAATAGTTTAATCTTCAACCGATGAATTTAATTTTCAATAAAATAGTTCAACTAAAAGTTGCGTTTACAACCCAATGGTTGAACTCTCAAGCAAAAGAAACGCATTTCCAACAATATTAAAAAAAAATCAACTATAAAAGCTCAAATTTCAACCAATAAAGAGACGAATTTTCAACAAAAAATACAAATTTTCAACTAAATAGTTGAATTTTTAACCAAAGAATTGAATTGATTTCGGTTACTAAATTTTGCCGATTACTAATCAAATAATTTTATCTTGAAACGAGAAAAAAATCTGCTTCCGCCCGGATTTGAACCGGGAACGCCACTATTCACGAGTACGGCGTTTAACCACAGCTGACCATTTCTTTGTTTCTCCTATTTCCACAAGATGAATCCTGCGGCCCTAGTGGCGTAATTGGTTAAACGCCGCATTCATGAATACTGGCGTTTCCAGTTCAAATCCGGGCGGAAGCAGATTTTTTTCTCCTTTCTCGACAAAATTATTTGATAATTAATCGGCAAAATTTAACATCCGAAATTTAATAAATAAATCCCCTGGAACACAAAACAACATCAATGTTCTAAGTAGTAGAATTTTTAACCAAAAGAGATCGATTATAAACAAAGAATATAATAAAACTTTTCAATTGAAAATAAGGAACCTTTAACGGAAAAAATTTAGTTTTCTTATTTTCTTATTCATTCAGCTCGCATTTAAACAAAAAAAAGAGAAAAAGGGGAAGTTTCTTCAAACTAGGTTGGAAATAAGAATTTTTCAAAAAATGGAAAAAGAGGGTAATAGGGGAAAGAGTGTGAAGTCTGTTATCCTTAAAAAAGTTTTACAGAAAGCTCTTGTTTTTAAAGAAGCAGAATAAATCGTTTTTTGAAGAGCAAATCGTCTGAGCTGAATCGGAAATTTACGATTCAAAATCACCTACAGCCTACAATTTTTAACCGATTTTTAATTTTTTCAAAGAAGTGATTAGCGATAGTCGCACAAGAGCGCCAATAAATTAAATTTTGTAATTTTCGTTATTTTTTATTTTTTATACAAATAAACAAAGAGCGAAAATTATACATTCTTTAATTATTATTTTTTATCTTCGAAACAATAACCTAATGAATACCAGTCACAACAAAAATGAATGTCAAAGTATCCAAAGAATATAAGTAATTTACAGGATATCGAATCAAATTGTTATAAACAAATTATATTGACAAAATGTCAAGACATTGGAAATTTTGCTTGCAAACTATATTTTTAAGTTGAAATTGATTGGTTTTATCAAAAGGATCATGTTTGATTATAACAATTTGCTGTATGGCATAATTTGTTCATTTTATAAACAAATTATGTAAACAAATGCAAAGTTTGGTCATTTATAGACAGAAAGTAATCGATTTTCTTTCTTAGTGCATTTCAATTATATGAATGGTAATATTTATTTATTAAAATTGTTAATCAGATATCATTTGTTCATTTTATCAACAAATTTTATAAACAAATGCAAAGATTGGTCATTTACAGACAGAAAGTAATAGTTTTTCTTTATAATCGTCTTCAAATTACATAAGTGGCGATATTTAGTGATGAAAAATTGTCAATCGATATCACTCGTTTATTTTATTAACAAATTTTATAAACAAATGCAGAGTTTGGTTATTTATAGACAGAAAGTAATAGTTTTTCTTTCTGGTCGTCTTCAAATTACATAAGTGGTAATATATAGTGATAAAAAATGGTCAATCGATATTATTTGTTTATGTTGTGAACCAATTTTATAAACAAATGCAAAGTTTGGTAATTTATAGATAGAAAGTGATCGTTTATCTTTTTAATCGACTTCAACTTACATAACTGGTGATATTTAGTGACGAAGAATTGTCAATCGATATTGGTTGTTTATTTTATTAACAAATTTTATAAACAAATGCAAAGTTTGATCATTTATAGACAGAAAGTAATCGTTTTTCTTTCTTAGTACATTTCAATTATATGACTGGTAATATTTAGTGATTAAGATTGTTCACTAGATATTATTTGTTTATTTTATCAACAAACTTTATAAACAAATGCAAAGTTTGGTCATTTATAGACATAAAGTAATAGTTTTTCTTTCCAATTGTCTTCAAATTACATAAGTGGTGATATTTAGTGGCAAAGAATTATCAATCGATATTAGCTGTCTATTTTATTAACAAATTTCATAAACAAATGCAAAGTTTGGTCATTTATAGACAGAAAGTGATCGTTTTTCTTTCTTAGTACCTTTCAATTATATGAATGGTAATATTTAGTGATCAAGATTGTTCATTAGATATTATTTGTTTATTTTATCCATAAATTTTATAAACAAATGCAAAGGTTGGTCATTTATAGACAGAAAGTAATAGTTTTTCTTTCTAATCGTCTTCAAATTACATAAGTGGTGATGTTTAGTGACGAAGAATTGTGAATCGATTTTATTTGTTTATCTTATAAACAAATTTTATAAACAAATGCAGAGTTTGACTATTCTTAGGTAGAAAGTGATCGTTTTTCGTTCTAATCATCTTCAAATTACATCAGTGGTGATACTTAGTGACAATGAATTATCAATCGATATTATTTGTTTATGTCATGAACAAATTTTATGAACAAATGCATAGTTTGGTCATTTATGGACAGAAAGTGATCTTTTTTTTTAGTACCTTTGAATTATATGAGTAGTAATATTTAGTGATCAATATGGGTTATTATATATTTTTATTTTTTTATTCTAATAAATAATTTTATAAACAAATGCAAAGTTTGGTTATTTAGAGACATTTTTCTTTCTAATCATTTTCAAATTACATGAGTGGTGATATTTAGTGAAAAAGAATTGTCAATCGATATCATTTGTTTATATTATAAACAAATTTCATTAAAAAAATGCATAGTTTGACCATTTATAAATAGAAAGTGATTGTTTTCCTTTCTAATCGTCTTCAAATTACATAAGTGATGATACTTAGTGACAACGAATTATCAATCGATATTATTTGTTTATGTTGTAAAATTTTTTTTTCAAACAAATGCATAGTCTAGCCGTTTATTGGCAGAAAGTTATCGTATTTCTTTCTTCATACCTTTGAATTATATGAATGGTAATATATGGTGATTGAGATTGGTCATTATATATTATATGTTTATTTTACTAAGAAATTTTGTGAACAAATGCGAAGTTTGCTCATTTATAGACAGAAAGTTATCGCTTTTCTTTCTTAGTGCCCTTAAATTATATGAGTGGTAATATTTAGTGATCAAGATTGGTCATTAGATATTATTTGTTTATTTTATTAACAAATTTTATAAACAAATGCAAAATTTGGTAATTCAGAGACATTTTCTTTCGAATCGTCTTCAAATTACATGAGTGGTGATATTTAGTCATGAAGAATTCTCAATCAATATCATTTGTTTATATTATAAACAAATTTTATAAGAAAATGCATAGTTTGACCATTTATAAATAGAAAGTGATTGTTTTCTTTTCTAATCGTCTTCAGATTACGTAAGTGGTGATACTTAGTGACCATAAATTGTCAATCGATATTATTTGTTTATGTTATAAACAAATGTTCTAAGAAAATGCATAGTTCGACCATTTATAGATAGAAAGTGATTGTTTTCCTTTCTAATCGTCTTCAAATTATTACATAAGTGGTGATACTTAGTGAAAATGAATTATCAATCGATATTATTTGTTTATGTCATGAACAAATTTTATTAACAAATGCATAGTTTGGTCATTTATAGACAGAAAGTGATCGTTTTTTTAGTACCTTTAAATTATATGAGTGGTAATATCTAGCGATTAAGATTGGTTATTGAATATTATTATTTTTATTTTATCAACTAATTTTATAAACAAATGCAAAGTTTGGTCATTTAGAGACATTTTTCTTTCTAATCGTTTTCAAATTACATGAGTGGTGATATTTAGTGATGGAGAATTGTCAATCGATATTATTTGTTTATGTTATGAACAAATTTTTTAAACAAATTCATATTTTGACCATTTATAGATAGAAAGCGATCGTTTATCTTTCTCATCGTTTTCGAATTACACAAGTGGTGATATTCAGTGACGAAGAATTATCAATCGATATTATTTGTTTATTTTATAAACAAACGTTATAAGCAAATGCATAGTTTGGTAATTTATAGAAAGAAAGTAATAATTTTTCTTTCTGTTCGTCTTCAAATTAGATAAGTGGTGATGTTTAGTGGCGGAGAATTGTGAATCGATTTTATTTGTTTATCTTGTAAACAAATTTTATACAAAAATGCATAGTTTGCCCATTTATAGATAAAAAGGAATCGTTTTTCTTTCTAAACTCTTCAAAAAACATACGTGGTGATATTCAGTGACGAAGAATTGTCAATCCATATTATTTGTTTATGTCATAAACGAATGCATAGTTTGACCATTTATAGCTAGAAAGGGGTCGTTTTTTATTATTTCCTTTAAATGATATCACTTAAATTTTTTTGTGATGTTCTAGAAAAATTAGATTCCTAGTCGTACTTTTCAATCATTTTGATAATTTCAGGATCCATTTCCAATTCATTCTTACTCCACTTTCAATACACTTTGAAGACGATTCGAAAGAGAAACAATTACTTTCTATCTATAAATGGGCAAACTATGCATTTCATGATAAAATTTGTTTATAACATAAACCAATAATATAATAATAATATATAAATAATAATATATTGACAATTCATCGTCACTAAACATCACCGCTTACGTAATTTTATGACGAATAAAAAGAAAAACTATTACTTTCTGTCTATAAATGACCAAACTATGCATTTGTTTATAACATAAACAAATAATATCTATTCACAATTCTTCGTCACTAAAAATCACCACTTATGTAATTTGAAGATGAATAGAAAGAAAAATTATTACTTTCCGTCTATAAATGACCAAACTATGCATTTGTTTATAAAATAAACAAATAATATCGAATGACCAATCTTACTCACTGAATATTACCAATCATATAATTTAAAGGTACTAAGGAAGAAAAACTATTACTTTCTGCCAAAAAACGCCTAAGCTATGCATTTGTTTATAAAATAAATAAATTATTCTCTACGACAAATTTGCATGATCAAACATGATCCTGTTGATGAAATCAAGCAATTTCAACTTACAAATATACTTTGCAAGCAAAAATTTCAATATGTTGACATTTTGTTAATATGATTTGTTTATAACAATTATATTTGATATCCTTTAAATTATTTATATTCTTTGTATACTTCGATTCATTTTTGTTGAGAATGGGATTGATTAAGTTATTGATTTGAATATAAAAAATAATAATGAAAAAATGTCTCATTTTCTCTCTTCCTTTATTTATATAAAAGATAAAAAATTACAAAAATTAAAAAATCTGATCTATAGACGCTCTTGTGCAACTATCCCTGATCACTTATAAAAAAATTGAAAATCGTTCAAGAATTGTAGGCTGTAGGTTATTTTGAATAGTAAATTCCCGATTCAGCCCACTGTGCGTTAGTTGTAAAGCATTGTAAAATTGATTTTGTTAATTATTAAGTGTCTTCGATTGATAAAAATACCTAATAATCAAGCTATTCGCTTGACGAACAAACATTAAGGAATCCCTAAAATGTGTTGCTTAGCGTGTTTGTCCTGGATACATTTGCGGGACTTCTTAGACAATTTCAAAATACACTTTAATGGACAACAGTGCTCCTCCTCCGACCTGTATTAAAGCACATTACAGTCTATTATTTAAATAAATTAATTTATAAAAATTTTCAAAAATGAATATTCTTGAATAATTAACCTAGACGAAAACTTATATGGTTTATACATTAGGGTGGTCCAAAAATTCATTAGAAATTTTTTTCCGAGTTTTAATGCATATCGCATCCCAATTCATTTGAATAAAAAAAGTGTTTTTTTTCGGAAAAAAATTATATTTAGAGTTTCCTCAAACCCCATGAAGTTTAACACGTATTTCCCATAAGAAAATAATATGTTTTTGTAAATTTTATTTAGATTCGTCAATATTGGGGAATCGAGTTGCAACTCAACATTCCTTTAATTAGATATAGAATACAAATCAATCTTAATTTTTCAAGTATCACTCCCATAAGTTCTAAAAAAACCCCATAAGTGAAAAATAGTGTTTTGCTTTTCTTTTGACGGTATGATATTAAAAAAAAAAATTTTGTGACAAATTGTTTCTAACACATAAAATAGTACTTTATACTAATAATGAGATGTTCACATAATTTGTTTAAACAATTTATTATTATCTTAAATAATATTCTCTTAGACTAATGCTAGAAAGTTGCAGTTTTTTCTAACATTTTCCACTTTTTGTCCATTTTTCAATCAAAGTGATGTAATATTTGATTCAACTTAACCAAAAAAATTGTTTACACAAATTATTATTGTTTATAACTATCTTCTACAATAGTAATGCTGGATAGTTGCGTTTTTTCTTTAATTTTCTATTTTTCATCAACTTTCCACTTAGTGAGACAATAAATTATGCAAATTAACAAACATAATTGTTCAAGCAATGCATTATTGTTTATAACTATCTTCTGTTAGATGATTGCTGGAAAATTTCTGTTTTTTCTGAATTTTTCAACTTTACTTTGGCTTTTTGGTTATGAACAAATAACAAATAAACATGAGAGAGAATCATTTTTTAAACAATGTTCTTTTTTGTGAATATATTCTTCTGAAATAAAACAAATATTTGAAATATTCTTTAAATTTCCCATATAGATCATATCAAATATAAATTTTCCATGAAGTAGTTACTGAGAGGCTGCTTGATTAAATAATAACATTTATTATTTGTTGCTAACTAGATACTTGAAAAAAATCTGAAAATTTCAGAAAAAACCGCAACTATCTAGCACAACTCTGAGAGAAAATGAATTAAATAATAAATTGTTTAAACGATTATGTTTTTTAACCTGCAATTATTATTATCTCATTAAGTGAAAAGTGGATAAAAGATGGATTTTTGAGAAAAAAACGCAACTTTCTACCATGTATGAAAGATATATATTGTTATAAATAATGATAAATGGTTCGAAGAATTATGTTTGTTGACTTGAATTAATTATTTCCTCACTCTCATTGAAAAGTGGACAAAAAGTGAAAAATTTGAGAAAAAAACAGCAATTTCTAGCATTATCCAAAGATGATATTATTAAAAATGATAATGAATTATTTAAACAATTATGTTTGCTAACTTTAAATAATTTCAACCTTACTATAATTGAGGAGTCATTGAAAAGTGCGAAATTTCAGAAAAAATGCAACTTTCTAGCATTATATTAAGATAATATTGTTATAAATAACAATAAATGGTTTAAACAATCATTTATGATAAATTTAATTGATTATTGCCTTGCTCTAACTGAAAAATTGCAAATTAAAAAAAACGCGACTTTCTAACTCTATTCTAAGAGAAAATTGCCATAAAAAATAATAAATTGTTTAAACAATTTATTCAAACATATAATTATTGATTGAACATAATATTCCATGTATCAAAACTTTGTATTTAAAAACAAAATCATAATGAGCGACAAAAATTCGTTGAACCCAATTTTTCACTTATGGGATTTTCTTGAGACTTTCTTTCTTATGGGAAATACGTGTTAAACTTCATGGGGCTTGCGGAACCTCTAAATATTATTTAGAGGAAACAATTTTATTTTTTTTTGTGGATTCGAACTAATGTGGCGGCAGAGAAATTTATTACCGGTACCGGCAGAAAACTTTTATACCGGTACCGGCAGATAACTTTTTTGCCGGTATCGGCAGTCTATCGACACTGAAATTTATAATAATTTCCACCATGTATGATTTTTCTGCCCGGGGAATGAAAAAATTAAAATTTGTAATGTGCTTTCAGTTAGGAGTAGATAAGTTAGGGGATTTCTAATTATAGATTTCGTTATCGACACAGTTACCGACATCGAAACCATTCTACAGCTAAAGTGGTTCATATCCATGCTAATGCTCTCGAATGGGTCTCAATGACGTCACAATTGCGCAATATCATTTGATGACGTTATCAAGACTCTCCGAGAACATCATTAGCACGGACACGAACCACTTCAGCTGTGAAATGGTCCTGATGTCGGTAAATATGTCGAGAACGGAATCTATGATTAGAATTCCCCTTAATTAGATACTATTCAGAATAAAAAAACGGTATGATGACAATAACACTTTTGTAAATTTTTCAAATAATTGTGTCAATTAAGAAATTTTGCTAATCGTACTTATCAACACTCCAATCTTCCCCACCATCCTTCATCATGGAAAGAGCTTGACAAAAATCTTGCCCGATATCTCGGAGATTTTTTGTGTCCAGGTGAAATCCAGCTAAAGGGCCCTGGTCGCAACCACAAAAACTGCTTTCCATTGTATAACTCCTAGTGAGAAAAAAAATTATTTATTCTCATACCTATGTTTTCAAAAAACAAAAAATATAGTTTTGTGTTGAATTAAATGTAGAAAAAGGAGACAAATATTTGCTGGAACAATTGAACAACAAAATTCTAATTTTTCAACATTTTTAATACGTAGGGGAGAGTGGTCCTATGTCGGCACTGTTCGAATTTTTGTCGAGCACAGACGGTAAATCGGGTTAAATGGCGCTTTAATATCTTTGGTCAGATACCACGATCCTTCATCTACAATTCTATGTTGTTCGGAGCAGTGTGGAGTGATTTTTGGGGTCGCAATGCAGCGCAAAGTGAAAAAGTCGATTTTTGCCATTTCTCAAAATGGTGGTCCTACGTCGGCACCCGCTGGTCCTGAGTCGACACATAATTTTTCAGCTCAAATGCAAGAAAAAGGGCAGGGTATGTAAGTTTTAGTAGAAAATGGACAAATTTAAACAATTTACAATAAAAACTTGCAGAGAATAGAATCAGCGGAAAGTCAATGAGAAAACACAGAAAATAAAAGGACACCTACCAGAGACAAGCAATATGAAGTCAAAATACAACAAAAAAAAGAAGAGACGAGTGACATATAATTGAAATAAAACGGAATAAAATAACACGCAAATAACAACAAATGCAAAAAAAGGTGCCGACTTAGGACCACCTGTTTGGTGCCAACTCAGGACCACTAAGAATGTTTAGACATTTCATGCTATTAAGCACACGAAACAAATCCGAATGAAAAATCGACCTTATCAGGCGGAAGCTGCTTCACAAGATTGGAAGAAAATGAAATTCCGTTTGCACGAAAAATGTATACCACGCTCACGCTGTCAAGCGAAAACTAAAGTGACAATTGTCAGCGTAAATTACGTCCATGTCTACAAACCTGTGATACCAAAAAAATGGTTAAGCCCACACGTTTGCCATCTCTAGGAAAGGCGAGAGTGCCGACTTAGGACCACTCTCCCCTATATTTAGAATCTTCTATGGACGGAATAAAAAAAATTTGAATTAAAATTATACATTTTCAGGGTTTTGTAGGCCCAGACTTTCGTTTTGTTCTGGTATCCGCCCTTCCGTCATACTTTTTCCCAGAAGGGCAAATTAGAAGAGGGGAAGAAGGGAAAGTGAGGAAATATGAAGGGACGGGAGGCAGGAAAAAGGAGGCAAAATAGGGCTATGGGGAGAAGAGGAAGTGAGGTAAAATTGATGGAGAGGGTTTAGGAAGAGTGAGGGATGATAAGGAGAAGGAGAGGAAGTGAAGGGAAATGGGTGAAGTGGGGAAGGTAAAATAAATGAACATAGTGTAAGTAGGGGAAATGAGGAGAGGAGAAGTAGGGTAAGTAAGGGAATTAGGGGGAAATTAGGAGAGAAGAAGTTGGTTAAGTAGGGAAGTTAAGGGGAAATTGGGAGACGGGAAGTAGGGAGATTGAGGGAAAATTACGAGAGGAGAAGTAGGGGTACCGAGGGGAACTGATGTAACGGGTAAATAGAAGAGATAAGCGAAATTAGGGGAGTTAATTTACGTAAGTGAGGGAAGGGCAAGTGGGAGAAGTGATGGAACATGAGGGGAGGTGAAGTGAAGAAAAATGAGTGAAGGCGAAGCGGTGAAAATCAGGGGAAATCGGAGGTGGGAAAATCAGAGGAATTGAGGGGAAATAAGGAAAGAGAAAGTAGAGAAAGTGAGGTGAAATTAGGGAGGGGAAGTATAAGAATGAAGAGGAAGTTGGGGAAATGATTGGAATTGAGAGAGAGTAGTGAGAGAGGGTAGTCAGAGTTAGTGGAGTGGTGCGGGTGAGTAGGAGTGGGAAACTGATAGCTGGGGTAGGAAATTAGGGGAGGGGGTTTTTCGACTGTGGATGTAAGGAAAGGGGGCAGTAGTGGAGAAAGAAGTTCGGGACGGGAAGGGAAGCGATTGGTGAAGTTAGGGGAGTCGAATTAGGGGAGGAAAGGGTCAAGTAGGGGAGTAGGGGAGGGGAAGTATAAGAGGGGGAGGTTTGAATGACTTAATTAATATTTTAATAGGCTACAAAAACAGCCTAATTTACTTCTGAAAAAGTGAAAAAATGACCTATTTGAACCGAATAATGTGACTGATGAGTTTAGAAAAATTCAAGGGAATTAAAAAGAATTTGATGGAATATTCCAGAATTCAATGTTAGTTCCGAATACTTCAAGATGAATGAAACACTTTCAAAAATCCATTGATTTGAGTCAAGTTGAATGGAATTGGGTGAATTTAGAAAAATTCAGATAAATTATAAAAATACAAGAGAATTCCAAAGAATTCACAAGAATTCGAAGAAATTTATAGGAATTTCAGTTGAATTGTAATAAACTCAGGATAAATCCATAAGACTTCAAAAAGTTCAAGTGAAATTCAGAAGAATTCAAATAAATTAGAAAATGTCGAAAAATCGAAAAAAGTTAATTTATTTCAGGAAAATTAAAGTGAATTTAGCAGGATTTAAGGAAAATGAGAAGAATTCGATGAAATTCACAAAAATTGAAGCTGAATAAAAAAAGTCAAGTGTATTAAAAAAATGCAAGTGAATTGAAAAAAGCAAGTGAGTTGAAAACAATTCAAAAATAAGAAAATAAGAAATCATTGAATTCAGTAATTTTGAAGAAAGATGAGGAAAATTCAATGGAATTCAAAAGGGTTCGATGAAATACCTAAGGATTCAAGAATGCTAAACTAAACAACAACTTTCAAAAATATGTAACATTGAGCAGAATTGAGTGAATGTAGAAAAATGCTAGTAAATTCCCAAAATTCAAGAGAATTCTAAAGACTTCAAAAGAACTTAAAAGGATTCAGGATCAATTATTCAGAATTCGAGATGAATTTCAAGTGAATTCAAATGAATTGCAAAAAATATTTGAAAATCTCTTTACATCTTTGAAACCCCACGAAATCCCTTATTTCTTGAGAATAAATTCTTTGAAATCCATTAAAATCTTATAAAATCGCGTGAAATTGTATGAAATTTGATGATATTCCTCGAAATCCTGAAAAGTTTTATAATTTCGGTCAAATTGTTCCCTAAATTCAAAAATTCTGAGAAATTCTTATTTTTGAAATCTTTTGAAAATGCGTTGGAATATTTTTAAATACCCTAAAATATTTGAAATCCTTTCAATTCTTTTGAACTTCCTTTCAGTTTTTGAAAG
>CAKNXH010002148.1:0-10411 GCA_932178445.1 Andricus quercusramuli | reverse complement strand
TAATAATCATACCTACCAAAATCATTACTGCAGAAGTAGGCGATGATAAAGAACCGCAGTAGATAGGTAGGTTGCGTTCTAGATCACTTTTTTCCGTACGATTAGAACGGAGTCTGGATATTAAGACGGAGTCTAGATATGCAGGCTGCTAGGTGATGAGTCATCAGTGTTGAGGTATCCAATATCGAATAATATAATATAATAATTATATAAAATAATAATAATAATTATAATATAATATAATTAATGTAGCTTGTGTGTGAGGAAAGTTAAGAGTGCTAGAAGATGAGTCATCATCCCTCGTGAGCCGCCGCTCGGGAGATAAGGTGATGACGTACATGGTGGTGTTGCATTTCAACCCCCGTATATAATTGCTTGTTATTGTCAAGATAATTCTGAGAAAAAATAGTCGGTGCCTTTGAAGTCGGGGTGCATATGCGATATGATTATTTTTAGGGCGTAATTTTCTGCGAAATGCATTTTGCAAGTTTAAACAGGTTTCAGCAGACGAGTGCATGAACATTCCTCATGCGCCATAGCAAATATTGAGCAATTGTGCTAGCCGAATCCATGTAAAAATAGATTCAAGGTTATTGCTTATCTCAAGCATTTCAGTGTAAATACTTTCAAGGTTATATTTTGCAAGTTTAAACAGGTTTCAGCAGTGCATGTATATTCCTGATGCGTCATGGCATAATATTACGCAATTATATGCCAGCCGAAATAAATATTTAATTAAAATTACCCTTTGACATTTGCCGACATCATGCGTTAGGGGTATCAAATTTCAGTTAATGTTAAACAGTTCTTGGTAAACAAAAGTCGATTCTGATGACGTCATCTTATTTCCAGGAATCCTTATCTACAGCTACATCCTGTTTTGACAATATGAATTTGATTTATTGCTTCCTTTTAGATAAAACATTTTAATTTAAGACAAAATCCCCTTTGACTCTTGCCGACATCATGCGTCAGGGGGTATCAAATTTCATATAATATTAAACAATTCCTGGTAAACAAAATTCCAGGAATCCTTATCTACAGGGGGTTACCCTATGATGCAACATTGATGATATATAAGGGGGCGCTCTCCCCTTCATTTTACCAGTACAATACTGTCACCGATCAAGACTGCTTGTTGAATAGCAAGAAAAAGTGTGTGTTCAATACCTAATTACAAGCAAATTTTCTCTGTGATTTCGGAAAAAGAAGTGATAACAAACGTGCACTAGTGAACTTGAATTCTGCAAAGTGTTTTTCATAAGTGTCTGCTGATTTTTCAGTTTAATTCGAAATTGGATTTGGAAATTCAATTCTGATGACGTCATCATAGTTCCTGGAATCCTTATCTACAGGGTTGCCATATTTCATCAATTTTGACACTATCTACAGTGTTGCCAGATTTCAACAATTTTTGAGACTACCTACAGTGCGGCCATCTTTCATCAATTTTGAGACTACCTACAGTGCTGCCATCTTTCATCAATTTTGACACTACCTACAGTGCTGCCATCTTTCATCAATTTTGAGACTACCTACGGTGCTGCCATCTTTCATCAATTCTGATACTACATATATATGGGAGCGCTCTTCTCTTTATTTTGTCAGTGCAACACCAGCACCTGTCAAGTGTGTATGCATATCGAATAAAAAAGTGTGTGTTGAGGACTATTTAGAAGCAGAATTTTTCTGTGCTTCCCAAAAACTGATTTTATAGTAGTGAGCTTTGAAAATCTACGAAGTGTTTTTTTTTTCATAAGCCTCTGCTGATCTGACTATAACTTGCAAAATGGATGCCAAAGAATATAAAAAATTCCTACAAACCATGAAGGCGGGTTATCAACTAATACTTGAGAAACAACCTCCATCAGACGATGAAATTAGATGGTGGACGAGGGAAGGAACGAGGAACATAAGAATACTAAACAAAGTGCTGAGGAAGAACAAAAAAACATCTCTGGGTCAAAAACGGGCGATTATGGCATTGATCGCTAGCCTGAAGACAGCAAGCAGAAGATTTAAGAAGTTGGTGAAAACCGGAGCTGGCATGAGTGAAGCTTCGATGAAACTGCGAGAGAGAGTAATTTGGGATGATGTGGAGAGTGCGTTTAAATCGCGGATAAGAACGGGAGTGATATCCAATTTAATCCATAAGGATTTAAATGCATTTTTAGATGACTGCAAACGAATGTTCATTCCTCGAATTAAAAATACTTTGAATAGTTTGGGTAATATAAAAGTTTATATTGATTTCATTGGGATTTTCAAGGCAATAGTGGCTGGTGAAGAAAAAATAGGTGAAAAAAGTGTTTCGACTCAGAATTATCCTATTCTAACAACGGAAAATGTTGGTGAATGGTTTGAGGAAAATGTGAGAGAACAGGTTCAAGCTAAAATTGACAAACTGAAAACGACAGATTCGGGTTGGACTTTAATAGAAATTGTGAACTTAAGGGTAAATATCAATAGATACGCCCCTTTTCAGGTTGGGTCTTCAACTTTCGTCGAATTACCCGATTTCATTCAGAGAAAAAAAGCTGTGATCAACATCAAAAATAAAGATTCATATTGTTTTCTCTGGTCAGTAATGGCAGCTCTTTATCCTGCCACAATCAATTCTTGCTGTACTAGTTCTTATCCTCAGATTAATGGTTCAGAACTAAAATATAATGATATTAAGTTTCCAATTACTCTTGAGGATATTCCGAAATTTGAAAAAATGAATGGCCTCAGTATCAATGTCTATGGTCTAGAGTTTGATGAATATAGCAAGAAGGAGGAAATTGTTCCAATTTTTCTGAGCCATGAGAAATCCGAGAAACCTATTATTCACCTTCTCATGATTGCAAATACTGAATTTGATTCAGATACCGAAGTGTATCATTTTTGTTTGATTAAAAATCTATCTCGACTAGTAACGACACAAATAACGAAATCAGAACATAGCACATACTTTTGTGATAGGTGTTTGAGCCATTTTAAATTCGAGAAATCTCTCGAAAAACATAAAGTTGCTTGTGAAAGCCTGCATAATTGCACACTAGTACTTCCCACGGAAAAAGATAATATTTTAAAGTTTAAAAATTATAAATATAAAGAGAGGGTTCAATTTGCAGTATATGCTGATATAGAGTGTTTGTTAGAGCCAGTTACCAACATACAAGGAAATGCTTATCAAAAACATATACCTACAAGTGTGGCTTACTACACAAAATGCAGCTTTGACGATTCACAATCTGATCCTCAAGTTTATCGTGAAAAAGACTGCATCACGTGGTTCGTCAACGAATTGAAAAATTTAGCTGAGAAAGTAGATTCTTGCCTCAAGAATCCTGTGTCAATGGGTCCCTTAACTGCAATGCAAGAATATGATTTTAAAAATGCCAAAGTTTGCCATATTTGTGAACAAGATTTTGCCAAAGATGATGTGAAACATCGAGATCACTGTCATTTTACGGGTAAATACCGTGGCCCTGCTCACGACAGATGTAACGTAAACTACCAAGACTCACATACAATTCCTATAGTATTTCACAATTTATCCGGTTATGACGCTCATTTTTTCATAAAAGAATTGGCCACAAGCTTCGATGGTGGTATCTCATTATTACCCATCAATAAGGAAAAATATATATCCTTTACCAAGAGTGTGCAAAATACAAACGTAAAACTGAGATTTATTGACTCGTTTCGCTTCATGCCAAGTAGCTTGTCCAAATTAGCTTCAAACCTGAGCAATGATGAAAAATTTATAACAAGAAAATATTGTAACACTGATGGGGAATTTGCATTACTAACGAGAAAAGGTGTATTTCCGTACGATTATGTTGATAACTGGCAGAAATTAAATGAAGATCGTCTACCAGCAAAAGAGGAATTTTATTCAAAATTAAACGATGAGGGTATTTCGGATGAGGATTATAGTCATGCTTGCAAGGTCTGGGATGAATTTAATTTAAAAACTTTAGGTGAATATTCAGACTTATACTTGAAAAATGATGTTTTTCTTTTGGCAGACATTTTCGAAAGTTTTAGATGCCGTTGTATTGAAACTTATAATTTAGACCCACTGCACTACTTTACAGCACCTGGACTTTCCTTCGATGCTATGCTAAAGTATACTGGGATTGAACTCGACCTATTGACAGATGTAGAAATGTTATTACTGATTGAAAGTGCAATCAGAGGTGGTGTGTCTCAGTGCTCCAATAGGTATGCGAAGGCGAATAATAGATTCATGGGCTTGAATTTTAATCCATTGGAACCCGAATCTTACATAATGTATTTTGATATAAACAATCAGTACGGACAAGCAATGAGTCAAAATTTGCCCTATCGTGATTTCAAATGGTTTACAAATTTTGAAAACGAGCCAAATTTTTTCAATATTCCTGATGATTCAGAAATAGGCTATATTCTCGAAGTAGATTTGGAATATCCTGAAGAACTCCATGATCTGCATAAGGACCTGCCATTATGTCCAGAGCATTTTGTACCTCCTCTGCCCACATCTAAAATTCCTAAACTAATAACCAATTTGAAATCAAAGACAAAATACGTTCTCCATTATCAAAATCTGAAACAGTATTTAAAGTTGGGAATGAAACTCGTTAAAGTTCACCGAGTTTTACAATTCGAGCAAAAACCTTGGCTAAAAGACTATATTGATTTGAATACAGAGTTGAGAAAGCAGGCAAAAAATGAGTTTGAAAAAAATTTTTTTAAACTCATGAATAACTCAGTCTTCGGCAAGACCATGGAGAACGTAAGGAAGCATAAAGATGTTAGGTTAGTAACAAAGTGGGAGGGTAGATGGGGTGCAAAAGCTCTGATTGCCAAACCAAACTTTCATAGCTGCACTATCTTTGGTGAAGACATGGTGATAATTGAAATGAATAAAACCAAAATTACTTTCAATAAGCCAATTTATATTGGATTCACAGTTCTCGACCTATCAAAGATAATGATTTATGACTTTCATTACAATTACATGAAGTACACCTTCAATGACAAGGCGAAATTACTCTATACCGACACAGACAGCTTGATTTACCACACTACAGTTCCAAACTTTTATGAATATATTAAAAGTGATTCTGCCAAATTTGATACCTCAGACTATCCACCAAATAATATCTATGATATTAAATTATTGAACAAAAAAGTCTTGGGGCTCATGAAAGACGAATGTAGTGGAAAAATTGTAACAGAATTTGTCGGGCTAAGATCAAAATTGTATGCCTATAAAGTTTTGGGGAATGACGAGGGAAACAAGAGAGCTAAAGGGATTAAAGGGTCCACATTAAGGACAATAACGTTTGAAGACTACAAGCGAACTTTGCTACATTACGAAACTCTTATTCGACCTCAACGGTTGATTCGAAGCCGAAAACATGAAGTTCACTCGATTGAACAAAACAAGATTGCTCTCAGCTGGCGAGATGATAAGAGGATGCTGCTTCCTCGTACAACCGACACACTTCCATGGGGTTATAAAAACTCAATCGCAGGAGGCAATGGCTGTGGATAAAGATTAATATTCATTTTCGATAAATGAATTCCAATTCTCAAAGAAGAGTTGGGAAAAAAAATATGTACAGCGATTTCCGAAACATGTGTAAATGTTCATTTTGTGATAAATAAATTTAATTCTCAAAGGAGAGTTGAAATTATGTACAGCGATTCTAAGAAAACTTGTGTAAATGTTCATTGTTTCCAATGAATGAATTTAAATCTCAAAGGAGAATTCAAATTATGTACAACGATTGTTAAAACTTGTACATAAGTATTAACGAAAGACATCCTAATTCATATACATATGAGTAGAAACAAGCGAGGCGATGAGCGATATATGAGTGGAGGAGTGAGAGAGATAGAAATAGTATATGTACTGCATACAAACTTCGATGTAGTAGATATAGTCTACAGTGATTTGGAATGAATCATCTTTATAGTATAAATAATGTAAATTGTATATACATGTAAATTGAAAAAATGTACACCTGTTTTTGTATAAAATACAAGTTGAATCTGAAAAATTGATGTTTTTTATTGATTACAACCTGAAAATCATATATTTTTAAGCAAAAACTTTCTTCTAATTGGAAAAAAAAATTCGATGCTGATGTAGCTGTTGGATGCAACATGATCCGTCAGGCGAGTACCAATGCCGAGTCCATGAAGTCAACGATGCTCACTTGTCTGCCCATTTGCTTATCTACTATTCGCACTTATTATTATAAGAACAAGGAACTCTGAGAAAACAACACAAAAATTTCATTTTCATTTTCTTTTTTATTTATTCTCAAAAACACAGTACATTATACTTACAAAATAAGTAGATTACAATTAAATATAAATATAAAATATTTTTCTTTTTTTTCTCATGTCTATAAATTAAAACAACTAATCTAACAGAGCTTTTCCTGAGACATCCAGTTTTTCAATAAGAGTACATTTTCACTTGCGCAATTAAAGTAATTTGAATTCATATGATTCGTACATTTAATATCGCTAGTTGCAAAAATTTCACGCAATCCCTGTAGCGAGGGGCATTCCAAATCAAGCATATCAACAATTTCACTCGATACTTCTGAAAATTGCTGCAACCAATTCTTCTTCTCCAATCCTTTGACATAAATTTTTGTTGCATCTTTTAAAATACTCTCGAGTATTACAGGCACTAGAGAATACGGTAAATCACCAGAATTCCAAGGTATTCCATGATGTTTCCTCTCTACCCAAATGTTTACAGATTTATATTTTGACAGAACGTTGCTCCACTTGCGGGGTGATTGAAAGAGACAAGAATACGGCTTTTTGACTGTATCATCGCAGATTGGTAATATGGCCAATTCTTTCAAGACAAATTGATTAACTGGCAACTTGAAGCCCTGCATATCCACCAAGTACTGCATCTTGAATGCAACTAAGCTATTTCTTCGTGCTTACAGCAGTTTTATACTAATTTTTTCACCACACCACTGATTGGCTTATACTCAACTATACGATCATGCAAAATTAAGCAATATGCTGACGTTTGAGCGGGAAAATTTTCACTAGTTTGAAATTCCAAACGAACATCAACTGGACCGTATTTCAGCGACTCATTTTGCTTAGAACAGTCAATTACTACTAGAGGTGCATACTGTATAAATTCCCCCCTCGATAGCAATGGTTGCGCTTCTTTACCATAGTAATTAGCTTGAAAGTTTGTGTACATTTCATAGAGAAGAGCGTACTGATTTCGATTAATATCAAGATTCAAATTACTATAAGGATAGCACTGATCATTTAAAAGTAGTTTGACATTAGTCAGATTGCAATGATCAAAGTTGCTAGAATTTCTAGCAGTATTATTTTTTCTGTTTGTTTGAAATCCTAGTATGACAAATCTCGGTTTTTCCAATTGTGTTGAGGTTTTCACAGTCCAAACATGGTTTGACGTAGTCGGAAGTAGAGGATATTCATACAGTTCCCAAGTTCGAAAACTTATTGGAATAGGTGGATCTTTTTCAATATATTTAAGCAACTGAAATTTTCGTGAATCTGACAGTCTAACACTAGGCAATAACCACTCTATTTTATTAATTTCAATTTTGCACTGCTCAATGGGAGCCGCTTGCAAGATGGCATTTGCATCACTCTTTGATCTTGTTAATACAAGTTCATGCTTAGCATTGACAATGATTTTGTGATAATCTTCGGCAAAACCAAATATCATGTTAAGCGGTATGGCTACATCAAAGTAACCAGTATCGATGGTTAGCGATTGATTATTATCATTTATTGCAAGCCAGCCAGTATTCTGTATGTAACGTGATTGCCCAGGATTTAGAGATACATAGTTTTTCATGAGACTAGTGAGTCCGACATTTTTGCTTCGATCAATTTCTATTGCGTTGATTTCATATCTAGCTTCGTCAAACAAATGACAGATGGCGTTAGAAACTAAAACTGTGTTTGTCACTGCTGCTCCATCAATTCTTGTGATTCTTCCATGCACGTGAAGTGAACTTTTGCTGGGCAGGAGACAGTGGTCCTGATTTTGAACAGCAATCCGTATTTCATCACTGTTGTTGAAGGTCGATGAGGCATAAGGCTGATGTGCATGAATTTCACAGTGCGCAATTGACTCATCAAAGATGATTGGTGCTTGAATATTTAAAATTTCCCCCTCCATGACAGATAATCAGGCGCTGATAGACAAATTCACAGATGCAGGTGCAAAAAATCTTGAATCTCTTTATTCTCCTCTTCTTCTTTTGAGCTTCAGACCTTGACTTTTTAGGAAGAGGGCGCTTTGAGGTGTTAACCCTTTGACTGCTCTTCGCTGACTGATTAGTTTGTGACATTGTGCTGGTTTATTATAACCAAAGCCAATCTTCTTGTTGAAAACGATACCCATTATGATCAGAGAGACTTGATGTGTAGTCTTATTGTTATAACTTCTCCGCGAAAATTAATCAGATGTCCGTCTTGATCAACTATACGGAGCTGTATATGATCTATTGTCTGCACGGCGACTGGCAGGTAAATGACATGAGATGGTACTTCCACTATCTTATATCCAGGTGGCACTACAGGAAAAAATTCATGAATCGTATGTACTTTCTGGCCATTAATGTATGCACCTGTAGTTATGCTACACTCAATACTCAAAGAATTCACTTTTATGATTGATACCGGTTGATCAGATTCATAAGCTTGTTTAGCTTCTAGTCTGCGCTGAGAGAAACCCAGCAAATGACCAATAGAATCTTTAGGTTCGAAATTTATATTGTGGCTGCAATAAATTTCACTTTTTAACGTATTATTGTTCGGTTTAATATGAATTTCAATGCCCTTTTTTACTAAAGCATTCTGCAAATAGCGCTTTATGTCACTTATTTCATAACTTCCTGTAGGTATTTCAATTATTTCATCGCCCACATAAAATTTATTCTGACCAATGTCTACATTGGGTATCGAATTGAAGGTTAGAAATTCAACGAGTCCAAGCGCGTAATTTTTATAAGGAGACAACTCAATCGGAGGAAAATAGTTCGTTTCCAGAATTGAAGAACTTCCCGACAATGTTAGTGTCAGTGAATCATCCATGATGGCTGCCAGCGTTCAACTGACTTTATATTGAAAATATCAGCACTTATATAGATTAAACGTACTTTTAGATTTTAATTGATTGCACAGAAATTGCAAACATAAATGCCCACACACGAATGTATCGTAATTTTGATATCTCTCGTGATTATACTTTATGCTACCAACACCGAAATATTTGAAGAGATCCCAAGGTGGCCGAAGATTACCGAAGCTATCGAAATACATTATTTTACTGTCAATCTTTTTATAAGCACACCAGTGTGTTCCTGGTCCTTTTTCATCATCAAGATTAACAATAGCACATTCATATTTACGCGCTCCACCCTCTGGTAATGCATTTCGCATGAAAACACCTCGAAAATACGGAATCTTCAAAGATTTTGCGAATTTGAGTAAATCCGCATCAGTCAGGGCTCGATGAGGTAGCTTCACTTGGAGTTTTTTGACTTGCGTTTAAGTCCAGCTCCTTGTTTATACGGTTTTAGATGAAGCCCCAATCCTTGCCTATGTGGCTTCAAGTAGAGGCCTTTTCCCAAAGAAATGGCTTCCATCGTTTCATTGTGTCGTTTACTCTCTGAAAGTTGTTGTTTTGCCGAATTTGCATCATTCACAGCTTTAGCTATTCCTGCAGCTCCACCAGCTAGCGCCCCGGCAGCACTGAGACCCGCAAAAACGGGTATGAGAAAGGGTAAAAATCCTCCGAGTTTGTCTGGTACAGGTAGAATACGAGGTTTGTTCACATTTCTTCTTCCACCAGCCTTCATTACAGCTGCGCGTGCGCCTCTGAGTGCTGAATTAATGACAGTTTGCGCATTATTGCTTGAAACCATTGACTTTTTAGCTGCAGCGATAATTTTTCTCAGTGTAGCGGTAGGTTTTTTATTCCTGAGGCCCATTCCCAATTTTGATTTCATCTTCATTGTCTTTGTTATTCCCCAAGCAGCCGCCTTTTCACCTATTCCTGCGTCCTGAGCCAAGGCACGTTCCCAAGCTTTTTCAGCTAATACACGGTCAGCTGAGTTTCTGGCCTCTATATTTTCTCTATTCTGTGAGTAGGCTATATCGTGCTCTTTGCAAGCAGCGTCCAGTGGATTGATGCCTGGATCACCTCGTGCTAATCGTTTGGCTAGTTTAGTACCTGGTCCACAGTACTGGTAACCGGGCAAGTGCAACTCAAACGGCAAATTGTTGATGATTCTGTTGAGCAAACCTCTTCCACGTCTTGCCTGCTCCACAGTTCGTTTACAACTGACTCGTTTGCCTCTGTGAACGATCATATCTATGCGAGGGATACCTTCAGACTGAAGGG
>CAKNXH010002147.1:186348-225003 GCA_932178445.1 Andricus quercusramuli | reverse complement strand
GAATGGTTTTAAGTGAATTGAAAAGTGTTCTTAAGATCCATGGGAAATTTTTCAAATTATTTCTCATTTTGTAAAAGAAATTTCAAGAGAAAATTTTGAAAGATTTCAAAAAATTTCAAATGATTTCCCAAAATTAAAAAAAAAATACAACAGTTTAAAGCAAAATTTTTCAATTTTGCAAAGTTACAAAATTTGAGAAAAAATTTGATTAGGTTTGATTGATATTTATAAGTTTTTAAAAGATTAAAAAATAATTTAATACTTGGAAAGGTTTGAAAAATTCAAAACAAACTTTAGGTTTTTCATAATTTCGGAAACAAATTTAGAAGCTTTTTAATAACTTTGAAATGTTCCAAAGAATAAAAAAGTGTTCTCAAGTAGGAAAATTTTAAATGATTTTTTGTTAAAAAAAAAATTAATGTTAAGAAAAAACTGAAGAAGATTTGGAAACATTCCAAATGATTTTCAAAATTGTCAAAATAGAATTTGAAAGATTTGAACACAATTTTTCTTTTTTACAGAATAGAAAGATTTCCGAAAATTTCTTTCAAAGTGTCTCGAATTTTTCCTAATGTTTTCGAGAAGATTTTTAATGTTCGTAAAATAACAAAATCGTCTTGCAAATTATTTTTCAATTGTTTTTTGATACATCTGAAATCTTTGAAAATATTTCTGAAATTTCTCAAGGAGCCTAGGAAAATTATATTTATATAACTTTAGAAACAAACTGATAATAATGTTATTTTATTTAAAATTAATAAAAATATTAATTGTGATAGCAAATTTTTATTTATTTATGTTTCAGGTGAGCTCATCTTGCACATTATAATTTAAATTCGATACAAGTAAGTATTTGAACAAAATTATTTATAGGTGCAATGGTGTGAAAAAGTTTTGCTGATCAAATTCGATTCTAAAAATTTGTTTGACACTCTTTTCCAGACTTGGTCTTTAAAAAAAAAAACTATCATTCTTTGAAACTTTTTTTGTTGGAAATTCAACTACTTGGTTGAGAGTTCAATTACTTTTTTGAACATTTATTGAATGTTTAAGATTCAACTTTTTTCTTGGAAATTCGTTTTTTGTTGTTAAAAATTATTTTTTTTTTAAACTTGAATAACTATTTTAGTTTTGGTTAAGAATTCGTCGTTTTCAGTAGAAAAATAAATAATTTGGTTTGAAATTCTTGTTTATTGTTGAAAATTCTCCTTCTTCGTAAAGTATTAATCGGATCGTCTCAGTCTATTTCACATAGTAGAAAGAGAGGTCCGATCGACTTCAAGCATCGGAGTTCCACTGTAGTGTTTTGTAATGTCAAACTGCCAAGTGCTGACGTGGAAATAATGAAAAACTGTGGTTTTCGCGGACAGTTAATTTAATATGTATAAAAGTAAGTGATTTCCTGTTGAATAATATCTTCGTATGTATGGTTATGAAACTGCGTTATGCTTTTGGTTTAATTAGATTAATCAAGAGAGCGATAGAGTATTTGGACTGAGTTTAGTTGAAACACTTCGATTTGACTATTTTGGAAGAAATTCCAGTAAGTTTGAGCAATATTTTCAAGTTTTGAAAAGATTCAAAATTAATATGAAACTTGAAACGATTCAAAATTGGAAAAAAATATATTTTTGAATATTTCGAACAAAAACCTTAGAATCTGTCTAACAATAAGAATTTTAGAAGGTTTCAAGAGGTTTCAAGAGAATAGAAAATATTATTCAGATTCGTGGGAAGATTTCAAGTGATTTTTTATATCGAAAAATTATTTTTTAACCAAAATTTCAAAGGATTTCAGAATATTTCAAAAGTTGAAGATTTTGAGGCAATTTTTTAAATGTTGTAGAATTTCAAACTTTGTTTACAAAAACTGAATTATTTTAATAGATACCTCTAGAAGTTTTGGGAAGATTTGGAAATAATTTAAATCTAGAGAAGATTTCAAAATTATTCAAACAAAATTGACATTTATGAAGATTTTGAACAAAAGAAAATTATGGGAATTTGAAATGTTTCCAGAGTACAATACAATTTTCTTTAGATTCCTGGGAGAATTCCAAATGATTTTCTTGACGAAAAGAAAGGTTTAAGAGAAAATTGAAAAAGATTTCAAAACATTCCGGACGACTTTCTGAAATTCCGAATAAGAACGCAGAAGATTTCAAAGCAACATCTCTCAATTTTGGAAGATTGCAGATTTTTAAAAAACTTCGATTAAGTTTGAGAGATATTTAGAAGTTTCATGAAAATTTTAAAATAATTGCAAGCTTGCAAAGGTTAAAATAATTTTTTAAATAGAGATTTTAAAAGATTTCGAAAAAAGAAGATTTTAAGAATTCTCAAAGATTCTCGTTAGAGGATAAAAAAATGTTCTTAAAATTTTTAGGAATATTTCGAATAATTTTTTATGAAAATAAAATAAAATTTAAGAGAAAATTTAAAAAGTTTGACAGTTTTTGAAAACAAAATGGAGATATTCGAAGATTTAGAATAAAAGAAATTCCCAAAAATCTTGAACAGTTTGAAAAGTATAAACATTTTTTTTAAGATTCCTGGGAAAAATTCAAATGATTTTTCATAATAAAACATAAATTCAAACGAAAATTGTATAAGATTTCGAAATCTTGTAAATAATTATCCAAATTTTCAAAAAAGAATGTAGAAGATTTTAGTGAAAGATTTCTCAATTTTGCAAGGTTACAAATTTTTGAAAGAAATTCAAAGAAGTTTAAGAAATATTTAGAAGTTTTAAAAACATTTAAAAATAATTCAAAACTAGAAACGATTAAAAATTGATTTAAATAAAATGTAGATTTTTGAAGATTTCGAATGAAAACTTTAGAAACTTTTTGAAAATTTTGAAAGTTTCAAGATAATAAAAAACTATTCTTTGAATTTGTGGGAAAGTTTCAAATGATTTTTTGATTTCTGATAAATAATTTTCAAAAAAGATTTAAAAGATTTTCAATGATTTACAACATTTTCAAAAAGGATCCTGAAGGTTTTAAAGGAGGAGTGATAAATTTTGAAAAATAAAGTTTCCGACACGGAAAAATTCCTGAAAAATAAATTCGAAAAAGAAGATTCCCGAAATTAGAAAATTCTTCGAAATTTAAAATTCCCAAATTGGAAAATCCTTGAATAATAAGACTTTCTACAATTTATATTACCGGACTGAAAATTTTTGATCATCAACTATTTATTTTATAAATTAAGAAACTGTTAGAAGATAATAACTAGTAAAAAATTAATCAAATCGAATACTTTCATTTCATGAATAAAATAGTACTTTTTATATATCGCCCCCACAAGTCTGTTTTATGGGGTCCCAAAAAAAACCCATAAGTGAAAAATTGAGTTTTATGAGTTTTTGACGCTAATTAAGATTTTTTTTGCGTTTTTTTACCTAAAATTATTTCAAATACATGAAATACTACTTTATGCTAATAAACAAGTGTCTGAAGAAATTGTTCAAACAATTTATTGTTTTTAGCAATTTTCTCTCAAAATAGAGATAGAAACTCGCGGTTTTTTCAAAAATTGTCCACTTTTTGTTCGATTTTTAATTAGAATGAGATAGCAATTGATTATTGTCAACAAAACATAATTGTTTAAGCAATATATTATTGTTTTTAATAATGTGCTCTTTGAATAATGCAAGAAATTGCGATTTTTTCTGAAATTTTCAAATTTGTCTCCACTTTTCACTTTTAGTGAGTTAATATTTAATCCCATTCAGCAAAAATAATTGTTTAAACAAATTACTGTTTTTCGCTATCTCCTTCTATGTTAACACTAGATAGTTGCGGTTTTTTTCTCAAATTTTTAACCTTTTCTCCGCTTTTCAATTAGAGTGAAGTCATAATTGATTCAGTTAACAAAAATAATTGTTTAAAGCATTCATAATTATTGTTAATAATATTCTCTCTGCTAAATGGTAAAAGTTGCGGTTTTTTCTGAAATTTTCAACTATTTGTTTATTTTTCACTTGAACTGACTTAGTAATGGATAAAATTTAGCAAAAATAATTTTTTAAACAAATTATTATTAATTTATCTTCATCTACATCAGTGACAGAAGGTTGCGGTTTTTTTCTGACATTTTTAACTTCTTACCCACTTTTTTACGTAGTAAAGTAATAAATAATCAAGTTAACGAAGCATGGTTGTTTAAACAATTTTTTATTGTTTATAACCATCTTCTCTTAGATAAGTTCTGAGATTTAATAATCTTTAATTTGTTTGACATTTTTTAATTTTTTTTCAAGTTTTGAATTAAATTAAATTAAAGTTTAAAATTCTTTTTTGAGAATATAATTTTCTGAAATAAAACAGACATTTAAAATATTTCCCAAATTTTATACCTGGATCATATTTAATGTAAATTTTCCTTGAAGTAGTTACTGAGAGCCTTTTGGTTTAAATCAATAATAAAATTTTTCCTAGTGAAAAGTTGACAAATAGTTACAAATTTCAGATAAAAACCGCAACTTTCTAGCATTAATAAAATCTAATAATATTACGAATAATAATGAATTGTTTAAACAATTAATTTCGCCAGCTTCAGTTAATTATTCACCTAACTCTAATTAAAAATTGGACCAAAAGTGGAAAATTGTAGAAAAAACGGAAATTTTCTAGCATTATTCTAAGAGAATATTATTACAATAATAAAATATTGTTTAAACAATCAGGCTGATTGGAAATATTTAAGTTTTACCTAATTTTAATTGAAAATTGGACAGAAAGTCGAAATTGTTGAAAAAAATGCGACTTTCTCACTCTATTCTTAGAGAAAATTGCTAAAAGCCATAATAAATTGTTTAAACAATTTATGAAAACATCTGATTATCAGTATAAAGTAGTATTTCATGTATGAGAAACAATTTTCATTAAAATAAAACGCAAAAAATCATAATCAGTGCGAAAAAATCGCCAAACCCATTTTTTCACTTATGGGGTTTTTTTGGGACCATGTAAAGCAGATTTATGGGGGTGATATTCGAAAAGTAATATTTCATCTGTATTCTATGCTCAATTAAGAGAAATGTCGAGTGTTAACTCGATTCACCTGATATTTACGATTCTGATAAAAATTCACAAAAACGTCTTTTTCTCTAATGGGAAAGACGTGTTAAAATTCATATGGGGCTTGCGCCTCAAAATATCATTTTTTTCAGAAAAAAAATATATTCACTTCTTTCTGAATTCGAACAAATCTTTGGGCGATAGGCATGAAAATTCGAAAAAGAACCAAATTTCCAATGCATTTTTGAACCACTCTATTCAACAACCCCCAAAAATATTGTAACCTGCCCCAAAAGAAAAATCATCCCTATAGATCCGGTGGTGTCTGCTTTGCAATAAAAATGGAAATAATTATTAAAATCATTTTTATTTTATTATATTTATTTCCAAAAAAATGTAGGGGTAAGTCTTCATGAGTCAAAAGTTAGCACCAATTTTGTCTGTAATAAAAGCCTTGGCAGCGATATCGTTGGATAAATAAATTTTTTTTTGCTGACATATTTTTTCAAACTGTGAGCATATTTTGATACACTTTGTTAAATGACATTTTCAGATAAATCCTATATTATGACTTAGAACAGGAAATCCTTGGACAGAAACCACTTGTCATTATTACCACGCAGTTTTAAAGTAATGTGTTTTTCTTGGTCCAACTTTATCGCTGCCAAGGCTTTAATTGCAGACAACATTCGAATTAGCCTTGATTTACAAACACTTTTTTTTTAATTTATGAAGAATTGTTTTTAAAATTAAATACAATAAAATAAAAAAAAATTTTTTGGGGTCGGTTACAAAATTATTAAGAGAATGGGCAGTTTCTACTCAAACAAATGCTAAGCTTTCAATTTTTTCATGTATTTTGATAGAAAAATTGGTCTATTATTGAAATGCTATCCTTCTTAAAAACTTCTTAGATTCCTAATTTTTGGTTGGATTCTATTTTTTGTGTATAAAATATGTTTGGGGGTTGTTTTCACATCCCTCGAAAATTCAGGCAAAGAACCGAAATTTTTGAAAAAAGCCTAAACCACGGAAGATATTTTTTATTTAACAATCTTTCTTTGAAAAATAAATGTATCACGAAAATATCGAAAGCACTGTTGTCGCTTTTCCTCAATACCGATTGGGTAATTTTCAACAATAAAAATTGAATTTTCAATAAAAAATGTAATCGTTATTATTTCCATTAAAAAATATTTCAATTTTTAATAAAAAACTGTTAAATTGAACTAAAAATACGAATTTTCAACAAAATAGTTGAATTTTTAACCAAGAAAGATTTTTCAATTAATGAAGAAAAAAAAACTCATCCTGAATGTTGAGTTTTCAGGTCATAAAGACGATTTTTGAAAAAAGTTGAATTTATAGAAAGAAGATATGCCCATATATAAATAAGTGAATTTTCAACCGGAACAAAAAATTTTATAAGAAAAATGGAATAACAACATTTTTAATGAGAAAATTAATTTCTAACAAAAAAAAATCAATAAAATTCGTTTAATTTTTAACCAAAAAAAATTAAATTTTATACCCAAAAGATGAATTTTTTACCCAAAAGATGAATTTTTTACAAAAAAGACAAATTTTCAAATAAGCAGATGAATTTTCCACTGAGAAGGATCAATTTTCAGAAAAAAGTAGAATATTTTAATTTTCAGTTATAGAAAAACGTGTTTAGCCAAATAAAATGAATTTTCAACGAAATAGTTAATTTTTCAACCAAAAAATTAAATATCTGTCAACAGACAAATTTTGACGAAAAATGGAATAGTTGAATTTTTAATTGAAAAAATTTATTTTCTGTAAGAAAAAAATAATTTTCAACCAAAGAGATGAAATTTCAACAAAAAGATTAATTGTTTTCTAAAAAGAATAGTTTGTAGCAAAATACATGAATTTTGAACCAAAAAATATAATTTCTCATCCAAAAAGACAAATTTTCAAAAAAACTCATCCAAAATGTTGAGTTTTGAAGTCATAAAAATGAATTTTTGAAAAAAAGTTGAATTTAAAAAAAGCTAATATGCGAATATATAAATAATTAAATTTTCAACTGAAAAAAAATTCATACAAAAAATAGAGCAACTACATTTTTAGTGGAAAAATTAATTTAAAAACAAGTCTCGATAAAATTTGTTAAATTTTTAACAAAAAAATGAACGTTCGACTAAAATGATGCATCTTCAATAAAAAAAATGTCAGCAAATAGTTAATTTTTCAACCCAAAAGATGAAATTTCTACAAAAAAAGACAAGTTTTCAAATGAATAGATGAATTTTCTACTAAAAAGGATCAATTTTTAACAAAAAATAGAACAGTTTAATTTTCAGTTAGAGAAATACGTTTTTAGCAACAACAAAAAATAAATTTTCAGCGAAATAGTTGATTTTTCGACTAAAAATTAAATATCTATAAAAAAATTTTCAGGAAAAATGGAATAGTTAAATTTTTAATTGAAAAAATTAATTTTCAATTAAAAAGAAAACTAATTTTCGACCAACAAAATGAAATTTCAATCAAAAGATTAATTTTCTACTAAAAAGAATAGTTTTTAACAAATTACATGAATTTTGAACCAAAAAGTATAGTTTTGAACCAAAAAAGAATTTTTTTTAACAAAATAGATGAATGTTTAACTAACAAAAAATTTCATTAAAATCTTGCAAAACTGAGGAATTTTGCTTCAAAATCTTCTACGTTCTTTCACAAAACATCGGAAAACTTTTACATGAAATAACAAAAAATTGTTTTATCTTATCAATGTATTATTTACATTCAAATAGCGATTTTGATCTAACATTTAAATTTAATTTTTATACCGAAATATGACAAAATTTCACTTGGAGATTTTTGCTACTTTTAAACAGCGATTGAAGAAAGCCTTTTTCGGTTCAAAATTCAACTACTTACTTAAACGTTGAACTACTGTGTTCAAAATTTATTTATTTTTTCTTGATTGGTCATTTTAAATTAAAAACCTTTTTTTGGTGATAATTTAACTAGTTGGTTCAAGTTTAGTTTTTTGTTCAGTTCTTTCCTCTTTTTGGTTCAAAAATTAGTCTGTTTTTGGTTGAGGATTCAAATAAAAAATTTTATAAATATTAAAATATATTTTGGTGGAAATATCAACTATTACGCTTTCCGTTGGGTGTTAATTTTTTGATCATCACTTTGAATTAAAATTTAATTATTATGTTGGAAATTCATTTTTTTTAATTCGCTCTTTTGGTCGAAAAATTAACTATTCTTTCTTTAATTATTATAATAATAATAAATTAACTTATTATTCTTTCGTTAATTATTCTTTTGGGTTGAAATCTCTTTATGAAGATTCATTTTTTTCAGATTCATCATTTTAGTCGAAGATTCATCTCTTCGTCTGAAAATGTAACAATTTGGTTGAAAATTTGTTTCTTTGGCAAAAATTAATTTTTTGAACTAACAATGTAACCATTCCATTTTTGCTCAAAAATGGTTATTTTTTAGTGACAATTGATCTTTTTTATTTGAAAATTGATATATTTTGTTGAAAATTCGTCTTTTTCGGTCAAAAATTAATCATCTCAATTGAAAATTTATCATTTTTTATCAAAAATGCA
Organism: Andricus quercusramuli; assembly: GCA_932178445.1. Taxonomy (NCBI): domain Eukaryota; kingdom Metazoa; phylum Arthropoda; class Insecta; order Hymenoptera; family Cynipidae; genus Andricus; species Andricus quercusramuli. The sequence goes on along the minus strand of CAKNXH010002147.1, from coordinate 216,377 downwards.
ATCATTTGTGTCCTCATTAATCTGGTTTGGTTAAGGATTCTAAAATTTTAAAGAAAAATAAATTATTTCGTGGAAAATTAACTTTTTTGTTGAAAATTTATATTTTTGGTTTGAATTTAACTATTTGGTTGAGAATTAAATTATTTTTATTAAAATTTAACTTATTGGTAGATGCTTAACTTTTTTATTACAAAAATATCTTTTTGGCTTGAAAACTCAACATTTCATAGCAGACTTTTTTTAATTGACTGAAAAATTTTTCTTGGTTGAACACTCAACCCTTTTGTTGAAAATTCCTCTCTTTGGTTAGAAAATTAGTATTTTTTATTGAGGATTCAAATAAAAAGTTAATTAAATCTCACAACAGAAAATTAAAATATGTTTTGGTGGAAATATCAATTATTATACTTTCCCTTGAGAGTTAATTTTTTAATCATTTCTTTGGTTGCAAATTGAATTATCGTCTTTAAAATTCCCTTTTTCTTGGTTGAAAATTAATTATTTCAATTGGCAATGTAATTTTGCCATTTTTGGTTCAAAATTGATCTTTTTGAGTTCAAAACTCAACTATTTGTTTGAAAATTCATATATTTTACGTAAGCTTAACGTTATTTGTGGATGACCATTCATTAAATTCTGTATGATTGCTGTCAATAAAAGTGCTTAAAATATATTTTAAAAAAATAATTTTTTTACAATAACATTTCATAATTAATAATCCAATAAAAAAATTCAATTTTAAAAAAGGAGGGCCAGTTTTGGATTGAAGAAGCAAAAATTATTCTTATGGGGTAAAATTTCATTTTTGAAAATAATCAGGTATTTCAATTTGAAAAATGCAATGAAAATTTTTATTTGAAAAGAGGAGGTCTAGTTTTACATTGAAGAAGCAAAATTAATCTTATGGGATAAGTTTTGACTCAAAAAAATAATCAGGTATTTCAATTTAAATAATGCAAAGAAAATTGTTAATTTCAAAAAAATGAGGTCCAGTTTTAGATTGAAGAAGCAAAAATTAATCTTATGGGGTAAGATTTGATTTAAAAAAATAATTAGGTATTTCAATTCAAATAATGCAATGCAAATTTTTAATCTAAAAAAAATGAGGTCCAGTTCTAGACTGAAAAATCAAAATTTAATCTTAAGGGGTAAAATTTGGTTTTAAGAAATAATTAGGTATTTCAGTTCAAATAATGCAATGTAAAATTTTAATTAAAAAAAGGAGGTCTGTTTTGTATTGAAAGAGCAAAAATTAATCTCATGGGGTAACATTTGATTTAAAAAAATAATTAGGTATTTCAATTTAAATAATGCAATGAAAGTTTTCAATTTCAAAAAAAGGAGGTCCAGTTTTAGATTGAAGAAACAAAAATTAATCTTATGGGGTAAGTTTCGATTTTTAAAAATAGTTAGGTATTTCAATTTAAATAATGCAATGACAATTTTCAATTTAAAAAAAGGAGGACCAGTTTTGAATTGAAGAAGCAAAAATTAATCGTATGGGATAAGTTTTGATTAAAAAAATAATTAGGTATTTCAATTTCAATAATGCAATTAAAATTATTAATTTTAAAAATAAAGAGGTCCAGTTTTAAATTGAAGAAGCAAAAATTAATCTTATGGGGTAAGATTTGATTTAAAAAAATAATTAGGTATTTTAATTTAAATAATGCAATGTAAATTTTTAATTTCCAAAGAAGGAGGTCCAGTTTTTGATTGAATAACAAAAAATTATCTTATGGGGTGAGTTTTGATTTTTTTAAATAATTAGATATTTTAATTTGAATAATGCAATTAAAAATTTCAATTTTTAAAAAAGTAGGCCCAGTTTTGCGTTGAAGAAGCAAAAATTAATCTTATGGGGTAAGTTTTGATTTTTAAACATAATCAGGTACTTCAATTTAAATAATGCAATGAAAATTTTCAATTTCAAAAAAAGAGGTCCAGTTTTAGATTGATCAATTCAAGTAATGCAATAGGAAATTTTAATTTAAATAAAAGGAGGTTCAGTTCTGGATTGAAGAAGCAGAAATTAATCATATGGGGTAAGTTTTGATTTTTTTAAATAATTAGATATTTTAATTTGAATAATGCAATTAAAAATTTCAATTTTCAAAAAAGTAGGCCCAGTTTTGCGTTGAAGAAGCAAAAATTGATCTTATAGGGTAAGTTTTGATTTAAAAAAATAATTAGGTACTTCAATTTAACTAATGCAATGTAAAATTTTAATTTAAAAAAAAAGGAGGTCCAGTTTTGGATTGAAAAAGCAAAAATTAATCTTATGGGGTAAGATTTGATTTTAAAAATAATTAGGGATTTTAATTCAAGTAATGCAATGAGAAATTTGAATTGAAATAAAAGGAGGTCCAGTTCTGGATTGAAGAAGCAGAAATTAATCTTATGGGGTAAGTTTTGATTTTTTTAAATAATTAGGTATTTTAATTTGAATAATACAATTAAAAATTTCGATTTTCAAAAAAGTACGTCCATTTTTGGATTGAAGAAGCAAAAATTGATCTTATGGGGTAAGTTTTTCTTTTTAAATAATTAGGTACTTCAGTTTAAATAATCCAATGAAAAATTTCAATTTAAAAAAAGTGAGTCCAGTTTTGTATTGGAAAAGCAAAAATTAATCTCATGGGGTACGTTTTGATAATTAAAAACAGTGAGGTATTTCAATTTAAATAATGCAATAAAAAATTTCAAATAAAAAAAAAAGAACGTTCAGGTTTGGATTGAAAAAGCGAAAATTAATCTTATGGGGTAAGATTTGGTTTTCAAAAATAATTAGGTATTTTAATATAAGTAATGCAATGAAAAATGTTAATTTAAATAAGAAGGTCCAGTTTTGGATTGAAGAAGCAAAAATTATTCTTCTGGTGTAAGTTTTGATTTGAAAAAATAATTAGGTATTTCAATTTGAATAATGCAATGAAAAATTTCAATTTTAAAAAAAGGAGGTACAGTTCTGGATTGAAGAAGCAACAATTATTCTTATGTGGTAAGTTTTGATTTTTTTAAATAATTGGGTATTTCAATTTGAATAATGCAATGAAAAATTTTAATTTGAAAAAGAGGAGGTCCAGTTTTGGATTGAAAAAGCAAAAATTATTCTTATGGGGTAAGTTTTGCTTTAAAAGAATAATTAGGTATTTCAATTTGAATAATGCTTTGAAAAATTTTTATTCTGCTGAATATGTCTTGTTTTGGTCAAATCATAAAATTTGACATCAATGAATCTCAAATTTTTGTTTGTTTTATTATGCACACAAATGTGAAATGAAACAGATTTCTTAATTATGTGCGGGAATTTGAAAACATTGTTTCCTTCGAGTATTTCAAAATACTCAATCGGCATTGAGGAAAAGTGACAACAATGATTTGAAGATTTTTGTGACTCACCTATTTTTAAGAGAAGAATTATCCAATTTTCAAAATTTTAGCCATCCTTTAATTTTCAGAGATTTCGATAAAAAAATACAATTTTAAACATATTTAATTTAAAATTATTCAATTTTTAACGTTTTTATTTAGAAATTACGGAAGTTCAATACCTTTTCATTCCACTCGAAATATCTTCCTTTTTTCAAAATTTTCCCAAGTCTAAAATTGTTCGATTTGGAACATTTTCAATTCAAAATCTTTTAATATATATTTTTTTAATTTTCGAGCGCATTCAATTTGAAATTTTTAATTACTGTTTCAAAAATTTGAAAAACTAAGTTAAGAGACCCTAACAAGGAAAATCAACTACTTTTGTTTGAAAATTCTACTATTATCTTTTTGGTTTGAAATTTATCTCGTTTTGTCAAAAATTCTTGTATTTATTGAAAATTTTATTACATTGTTGAACCTTTTTGTTGAAAATAAATTTTTTTTCAGTTATGGTGTCGTCTCCTTGGTATAAAAAATAAAATAAATTGATAAACACTTGCGTCTTAAATTAAAAATTCGATTTTTGTGAACAATTTTTGTATTTTAAAAAAATGTAGATTTTCAAACAACATTTTTATCCAGAAACATATATTTTTCAATTATTGTTACTTCAAATTCAAACAATAGTTTTAAAAATATTGAACATAAAAAAATTTTTCCTTTAATAGAAATATTTGATTAGGGTGTTTTTAATAAATGAATAATATTCGTTGAACAAAAATGTATTTAATTGTTTGAATTTATAATCTCTGGAATTTCATTTTTCGGTATTTTGCAGTCTGACAATTTGAGAATTGCTACTTTTCAAAGGATTTCAATTTGTTTAAAATAATGACTAATTTTATTTTTTAATCTTATAAAAATTTGTCTAATCAATTTTAATTTCAAATCATAATTTTGTATGCTATAATAATTTAAAATTCTAAAAATTCAGGGGCTATGATTTTTCAATTATTTAATTTTGAACAATTTTAATTGAAAATTAAAGTTTTTAAAATTTTAATCAGAAACTGAAAAAAAATTAAATACAATTTTTTCAATTTTGAGATCTTCTGATTTAAAATTTTCAATTTTCAACACTTTTTATCATTTTTTTTTGAGTTAAACTCTTTTACTGAAAATTACTTATTTTCAAGGCTCATAATTTTAGATGAAAATTCATCTCTTCTGTTGAAAATGTAACTATTTTGTTGAAAATTAATTTTTTTTAATTAATTTTTCAAACTAACAATATAACTATTTTAGTTTTTGTTAAAAATTGATCTTTTTATTGAAAATTAACTTTTTCTTGTTGAAAATTCATGTATTTTGCTATAAATTAATATTTTTTGGTCAACAATTAATTATTTTGATTAACAATCTAACTAATCCTTTTTTGGTTGAATATTCATTCTTTTTGATTAAAAATGTAACTATTTGAGTCTTAATTAATCTGGTTTATTTGAGGATTCAACAATTTTTTAGAAAATCAAACTATTTGGTTGAAAATTAACTTTTTTGTTAACCATTAAACTATTTTTATGAAAATTTACAACTTTGGTAGAAAATTAACTTAAATTAAATTAATTGAAATCAAATTAATTAAATTTGGTATTAAATTAAATAAAAATTTTAATCTGTTTATTTTTTTTAAATTATAAATTAATTTTGCTTAATAATTAAGAAAAAATTAATTTCAAATTGTAATAATTATAGTTCATTTAATTAAATGTAAATATAATATTGAATTTAAAATAGTAGGTAAAAATCTTCTGGGAGACAATTCGTCCTTTGGCTTTAAAGTCCAACAAATTTGTTCAAGATTCCTTTTTTTAAGATTCATGATTTTAGTTGAAAATTCATCTCTGTGGTTGAAAAATGAACTATTTTCTTGAAATTTCCATTTTTGGGTACAGAATTTATTTATTTAACTGAAAATATAACTATTATATTTTTGGCTCAAAATTGATATTTTTAATTGCAATTTTATCTTTTGTTGAAAATTCATTCTTCTTATGATTCATTTTAGTAGAAAATTATTTTCTTTTGATGAAAATTAGTTTTTTTTTTGTTCATAAGAATTAATTTTTCTTATCTTTCAAGTTTAACTATTCCACTTCTGTTTGAAAATTTAGATTTTTAATGAAAATTCATCTTTTCTAGTGGAATATGCATGTGTTTTGTTAAAAAAATGGTCTGTTTTGCTTAAAAATTATTCTTCTTGCGGTTGAAAATTTATCTTTTTTGTAAATTAATCTCGTTTCGTTGAGCATTCGAAAATTTGGTAGAAAAATGAACTAATTGGTTAAAAATTAACTTTATTGTTACAAAATATTGATTCCGGGTTGAAAATGAACTTTTTTGAAAAAAAATTCATATTTTTGGTTTGAATTTAACTATTTGGTTAAAAATTGAACTATATTTTTAAATTTTAATTTTATGGAAGAAAATTAACTTTTTCATGGAACAATCATATTTCGGAGTTGAAAATTCAAATGTTAGGTTCAAAATTCATCTTTTGAGTTTAAAATTCAACTACTTGGTTTAAAATTGAACTAGTTTGTTAAATTTTCATTTTTTATTTGAGATTCACCTTCTTGTTTGGAAATTCAGCTATTTCATTTAAAAAAATGTCCGGGTTGAAAATCATTTTTTTAATTGAACTTTAATTGAAAATTTATTTTTTCGAAGATTCGACATTTTATTTGAAAATTTATAGAAAATTTAACTTTTTTGTTTGAAAAATAACTTTTTTTTAACAAGTTTGTTAAAAAATGATATTGCTCAAAATTATGTTTATTGATCATTACCACATCATGTGTGTGATACTGATTGCACAAAATTTCTCAATTCTAGCTTCAACAAGTCAGCAGTTTAAAATTCAAATATTCACCATGACAAGACAATTTCATGGTTCAATATTCCAACCCTGAATTTTGCACGTACACAATTTTTTGTTATTTAAAATGTTTCGAAATTGTAGAATATTACATTGAAAAACATTATTTTTATAGAAGTTTCTGTTTAAAGGATTTGCAATTACAAAAATTATAATTTTCTTCAGAATCAGTTCACAAAAATGAAAAATTTGGACAATAAATGATCAAATTCATGCTTTAAAAATCAAATTTCAGAACTAGGTTTTATCTTTTTTCCTGAAATTTTGAAGAATAATAGCTACTAATATGGTCTACTTATCATGAATTTCCCATTGGGTATTTTTTGTTTTTCGGGAGCAACAAATTTTTGTTATTCTTTTTTTTCAAAATCTTTTTGTTTTTGTTGAAAATTGTTTTTTTTTTCGGTTGAAAGGTCATCTCTTTTAGTAGAAAATCTCTTTCAGTTTTGAGAGAACTTTTTGAGGGCACTTCGAAGCTTCGACTTGACATTTAGATCTTTTTTTTAAATAAGTAATTATTGTTTGTAAAATTGTTAAATTTATTTATGTTTCGAAAAATCTATTTTTCTGAGCGTGTCTAAATTTGTGTTGCAAATTCAAATAAACGATTGCACATCTATACTAAAAATGATCCCTCGATTTGAAAAAAAATTAAAATCTTTCAAATAATCAAATAGTAGGGTCAAGTGATGATTATTCACTTAAAATTATATTTATTGATCTTTATTACACTATGTGCGTAATTATGCAAAATTTCATCATACTATCTCCAACGAGTCGGGAAAATATACGGAAATTTTCATAATATTCTCCCACTATTCGATTGGTAAAGCTCAAGGGAAATTTCGTAAAAATATATACTTCCTACAGCATTAACCTTGTTTTTGTGTACAATGAAAGTAAATTTTAGACTTGTGAAGGATTGATATCTGAACATACTCAAAATTCTCCTTCCACCCTGTCGGGCATTTGATATATATATGCCTATGGCTAGCATTCTTCTAAAATTTCATCAGTTATACCGCAATTTGGAAAAATCTGTTTTCTCTAATTTGAAAACATGAAGTTTGTCATTGCTGCACTGCTTTTTGCCTCTGCTGTCTTTATTGGTAAATACAATAACATTAATTTTTTCATTTGAATTAAAAATCTTTGTTGGTTGAAATATGAACAATCACTTTTTCTCGTTAAAAACGTTCCAAAGTAATATAATATAATTCATTTTTGTTCGTCAATTCAACCATTGTTGAAGATTCGTCTTTCTTGATTAAAAACATATCTAAAATCTGAAAAATCCGCCTTTTGTCTTGCAGATTCGACTGTTTAGTTAAAAATGTAACTGAATGTTGTTGAAGTTAATTCTTTTTTGTTTGAGAATTCGACCATTTGGTCAGAAATACGTCTTTGCAACTGTTGGGTCCAAAATTAATTTTTTTGCCTGTGAAAAATTCACCTATGTTGTCCCGGAAGGGGAAGATTCGAACAAATAGGCACTGCGAAATTTGGAACGAATGAAATTAACTTTTTTCATTTTCCTTTTGCATATTTAGGTGTATATGCTATTGAGAATGAAAACGTGGATCCATATTCTCAACTTCCTTCAATACCTGATGTAAGATTACCGGATGGACCGGATGTCCATTATCCTAAAATGGAGACTGGGAAAGACGATCATGCTGGACAAAACATATCCGGTCATCAACAGATTTCAAGAACTCCACAAAGTTCACCACAAACATCAGATTACACCAAAAACTAATTCATATCTTCTCGCTAACTATGATGGAAAGTGAAGAGTAAAAAACAATTTATAACATGCATGAATTAAAAATAAACATGTTTTTCTCATTACTGCGATGAACATATGTAAACTGCAGTAAATTTGTATCCAATAAATACTGAATTCCTCGTGAAGACGTGTGTAATCCTACGAGTGATGTATGATATTCGGTTCGAAAAGGTCATGTTATGAGGCTGTAGAGCCCCCTGAAAAGTGAGCGTGATAGCCCTTCACCGAAATGGTGCGAGAACGTCCTATAAAGGGAATGTTTTTTTGATGATGATATGATCATTGTCCAAACATCTTTCTGTTTTGTTTAGTTTTCTCTATTTGTCAACTTTCTCGAAGACCAGCTCATATTTATCTTTTGATTTTTCGGGTAGTACATCCAATCGCACCTATACCTCCTATCTGCCTCTCCTAGCTTTTCCATCACTCTTTCACAGTGTAACATGTTGGATTGTTTCTGGCTCTTTTTTGCAAGCCTTGCATTTATTATCTTCCCAACCTTTTTTCTCTTTCTTTTCTACGTTTCCACATCTCCATCTAGCCCACGTCTCCTTCTGACATGCCTTCCAGTTCTTCAGTTGCGAATAGTCGTCTGCCGCCACGTTTTGTTTAATTTCTTTATAGTAACTGCAGTAGCTTGAACTGCCTAATCTAGCATTGTCTTTTTGTATATTCTGATCTTCCGCTGTCTTATTTGTCCGCAGTAGTTTCTCCTCAATTTCTTTTCTTGACTTGTCTTCCCAGATAGAATTGATGATGCCACCGTCACCTACTTTCCTTAGCGACCCCTTCAACATTTTTCTCCAGTTGGTTGGGTTGTTGTTTTTTATGTTTCGAATCTCTTCTCTTAGGCATTTCCTCGGCCACCTGTCTTCTGCCATCTGAATTGGATTCACGAGAAAATCTCCAGCTCTTCTTCTTGCCTCAACCTCTATGCTTCTTACACCAGGCTCCATCTTCCATATGTAGTCCGGGGTGTTCCTCGCCAAACCCAGACTTGCTTTCGCATATCTGCTTTGTAACTTTTCGATATATTCTCTTCTTGACCAGCCCCAGATCTCCACTTCATACTTTGCCGCTGCCTTTACCGTTGATTCCATAAAGAAATGTCTCCTATTCAGATCCAATACTCCTGCTCTTCTGGTTTCCCCCCACACCTTGGTGAATCAAAATCCTAGGTATTTGAATTTGTTAACCACTTCGAGCCTCTCGCCTTTATAACTCCAACTCTCTTTCTTTTTCCTGCCGCCATTTCTAATTACCATTATCATGGTTTTTTTGACACTTCCATCATATTTGTGTCTGACCACTTCTCCAGTGTTTTTAACATTTTGATCAACTCTTTGCCATCTTCTGCTATTAAAGCTGCGTCGTCTGTGTATGATAGTGCAAATATCTTAGCTCCAGCGCTTGAGCCTGAAAAGGTGCCGCCCTCGCCCTTCGTTCTGAGTGCTTCTTTCAAATCATTAATATAAATGTTGAATAAAATGGGGCTGAGCAGGCAGGCCTGTCGCATCTCTAGGAATCTTCCTTTTATGCCCATTCTCTCCATTTTTTCCCACAGCCTTTTTCTGTTGACCTTATCGAATGCTGCCTTGAAGTCTACAAATGCCGTATGTGATCTCCCTTTTTTCTTTCTCAATCTGTTACCTACAACTATAAGTTAAGCACAAAGACTGTTTCCAGAGTTCCTCTGTTACTTCTGAAGCCTGCCTGCACCTCCGTCAATTTTCCCTCTTTTTCCAGCCACTTATCCAGTCTCTTCGCCATTATAGATGTGAAAATTGTATAGCCTATATCGAGTAGAGATATTCCTCTATAAATGCTGGCTACATTTTCATCGCCCTTTTTTGTAGATGGTAAATATCGCCGCTATCCTCTAATCGTCTATTAGTTTCTTTTCTTTCCACAGGTCTTTCAAAAACTCTTCCGTGATTCCATCTTCACCTGTTGCCTTGCCTGTCTCTATATTCCTTATGACTTCGTTTATTTCCATGTCGTCTATTAGTTTGTTCAGGTCGTTGTTGCCTTCCTTTTTTTCTTCTCCTTCAACGACTCCTTCTGAAAGCTTTCTAAGGTGGCTTAGCCATTCTCCTTTCCCTATGACGTCGCATATGAGTTTCTTTTTTCTCCAGTACCTATTCATATTATGCCACCATTCCGTGACGTTTCTGCTTGCCGCAACTTGTCTCTGTTTTCCATCCATCCAATTTTTCACAAATCTCTCTCTTAGTTCAGCTAGCTCTTTCCTGCACTTCATATATGTGACTTTATTAGTCCAGCGTCGTTTCTTCCTGAACTTGTGTAGTAGCTTGAACAATTTCCTTCTCATTGCTCTTTATTCTCCTTGTACCCAGTTCGCCTTTTCTTCCTTCCAAATCTCCTGCTATTTCATATTGTATAATTCAGTCTTATCGCCTCTCCATTCCAGCTTCGGTTGCCCTCCTACGTTTTTTGCTTCAGAATTGATTTCTTCAGACCATTCTAGTCTTTATATTATTGGTAGGTGGTCTGAGCCTTCTTGCGCCCTTATCTCCATGCCTTGGAACCATCTTGGTGTATCCTCTTCTTCTGTCATTTTTACCATTATGAGGTCCAAGACACTCCCTAAACCTCTGCCGTGACCTATGCAGGTTATATTGTCTTCCTCATCTCCTTCGCTTCTAACATTCATTATTATTATCGCCCTTTCCTCGCACCAATTCAGTAAGGATATACCTTCTCTTCTGATTTCTTTATCCTCCGAGTTTCTATGTCTTATATTGGTCTCTGCTACTCCGCAATCCGCATTCTGCCACTCCTTGTTCTGTTCCAATTCTTGCATTCAGATCTCCCGCAAGTATTACTTTCACCGAAGACTAAGTCTATTACTTTTTCCAACTTCTTCAGACATTTCTTCATACCCGCTGGGGTAGTCTGTGATAATTACGTAGTTTCCATCATTATCTTTTTTCTTCACTTCCAATTTTAACCCATACTCTCATTCTGTTGCCTTCTAATCGGCTTTTAAATTCTTCTTTATACCTATCAGCTGCCTACCACTTGCCCTGCCCCTTTTGCTTTGCCACACCATTCATACCTTTTGTCTAGACTTTCAAAAATTTGCTTCATTTCTTCCTCTTCTAGACAGGTTTCCTGAAATACTACTATGTCTACCCCTTCTCACAAACTCCGATTTTTCATTATATTTGCCACCCCTTATACGTTCCATTTCAATACTGTTAATTCAGCAGCTATTTGTCCGTTCCTTCCTGTCTCACCGAAAGCTAATTGCGTTTTCCATGTGCATTTCTTTGCTCAATGTCAACTCGCCTTCTAATTCGTCTCATTTTAGGCCCGTACCATCTATCCATATTTGATGGAAGCCTACTTTCGTGTCTTTGCAGTGGCAGACTGGCCATAGGTTGAGATGCGGGAAACCCCGCCGGCGCCCACCCTATCAGGCGCCCCCCTAAGGCATGCTTATACTGCTGCCCCGTGTGGGGTTGCTGGTCCCCCATCGGGCGCCTCCCCAGGTTGCGGATAGGGGAACGCCTCCCAGATATGGGTGGTACCGGGGAAATCAAATACCCGGGGTGGACAAAAACCAGCTAGGGGAAGGAACCCCGAACAAGAAACCAGTCGTGAGCGGGTACGACAAAAACCCAATACCCCAAGGGAGTAGAAATCTCCCCGCCGGTTCCGATCGGGTGCAAGCCCCGGTGGCCGGTGCCGGTTCCATGGATTTTGGGGGGAACCAACCGTACTTTGACAGGAGCGTATGCGAGGAGCTGGGTGGTCCTTTGGACGTGACGGAGGAGGTGGAAGCATCAGTGAATAAGATGGACATCGCACAAATGGATGCCAAACTCACAGAGACGTATGGTCTCTTTGAGGAGTTACGAGGCACCATAAAAGAAATGGTGGATTTCAGCAGCACTAAGAGGAATATGTGGCTTCCAATTAGGGAAGGGCTGCAACGAGCGGAGAGAATTATGAAGGAACTGCGCGATCACTCTTTGACGACCGAAGGTCTTCATAGAGATTTGATCGAAAATGTTGGTTGAACAGCACGAACGAGAGCCATGACCCGAAAGGAGAAGGCGAAGAAGAAGAAGACAGACGAAAGCTGCTCTCAGACTGATGGATCTGTGGCCGCTCCCAACACCCAACCTGGGAAGCGTGAAAGGGAGCTTTCAACGAGTCCCGTTGAGGCAAATGTTATTTAACAGAGGGCGAAGAAACAGAGGACCCGCACTACCATCGTGGCGTCCTCGACACTAAAGGATGAGGAGGTGGAAGGGATCGCTTCTACACCTGCACCCAAGAAGAAGAAGAAGCAACCGAAGAGGAGAGCACGACCCGAGGCGGTTCTCATTAAACCAGCGGAGGGTCTAAGCTATGCCGAGGTCCTCGAGGACCTCAAGCAGAAGGTGAAACCGGACGCCCTTGGTGTAAAAATCAGGGGTGTCAGGCAAACCAGAAACGGAGAGGTCCTTGTGGAGCTCGGACCTAGAGCAGAGGGCAGGGCCGAATTTTCGGCTGCCTTGAGGGAGGCTGTTGGGTTGGGGGGTACTGTGCGCGAGCTTGTACCCCGCACCGAGATCGAGGTCTTGGACCTCGATCCAACAAGTGAAGCGGAGGAAATCGAGGAGGCCGTCAGAAGCTACTTCGGTGACCAGGGTGTTGGAGAAGTGAAGGTCAGCCTCACGAAAAGACCCTTCAGGGGCAACCTAAAGGCTTTCGTGGAGCTGCCAGAGGAGTTGGCTGCGAGACTGGTACGCACAGGACACCTGAAGGTGGGGTGGGTGTCCTGTCGGGTACATAAAAAGGCGGAAAGGGTTCGGTGCTACCGCTGCCTAGGCTTCGGCCATATGGCAGCCGGTTGCGATGGCCCAGACCGCACGAAAGCATGTTGGAGATGCGGCAAGGAGGGCCATAGGGCTGCGGAGTGCGAAAGTACGCCGCAGTGCTACCTCTGCGCCGCAAAGGGGGAGAAACACCGGACGGATCATCTGCCCGGGACTATCAGGTGTTGGTCGTTCCGAGAGGCAGCCTCATCGAGGAGACCTCGAGGACGACCAAGTTAAAGAATCGCACCCAACCAAGATGTTCGAAGGCCGACGAGCCCGTTGTGCGGTACAACCGCACGGCTGAGGACGATGCGTACATCTTGGTTGGGTGCGCAAAGTTGAAGTGCCAAGCTGGCCTAGTATGATGGAAGTCGAAGCACGACTTAGTGGCCTTACCCCCACGTCCTTGAAGTAATGCGAAAGCGGTTCCGAGGACATGGGTTGGCGGGAAAGGAGTTAAGGTTTAGTGGGTAGGTGCCGTTTGGTAAGTCCCACACTCACCTTCGTTATTTGTGGACTGCGCGCCCGTGTGTGCGTCTCGCGTACATGTATATTAAGTGCATGCGCGCGGGATGCCTATATTGGGCTCGCGGTCCCCAAAGTTCGAATGTGGTTGATGCATGAGCATTTTCCGTTTTTACTTCTCTAAAAAAAAAAAAAAAAAAAAAAAATTATACTACTGCTGTGTCGTGGAAAATAGATTTGTTAATGAAAATCAAAAAATCATTATGAAAGCGGCACAGAAAACCATGTTGGTTCCTGCCTTTTTTTTTTTTTGCTTTTCAGGAATATCGACTTCCCGCGGACGCCCCAAGGTACCCAGTCCGCCACTGTGTCTTTCCCTATCTTTTCACAGGCTTCTGCCTCTTTTTCCAAACATTCCTGCACAGTTCTTTGTCTTTTGGCCAGATCGTCCTGTATCCATGTTCCCCACCCCATTTCATTCAGCTTCCCTTTTCTTTGCATCAGTTCTAGTTTCCGTGACATTTCTTCTAAGCCTGCTCTTCAGCCTTCTTCAAACCTCTCTAACTTCTCTACTCTAATTTGGAGTTTGAATGTCGTCCCCACCCATGCTTGCAATTCTTCCTTTTTAGCCCTGGTTATCAGGGGTAAGCCTTTGATAATCACAGATTTTTTCTTCTCTCGCCCTTTTGGCTTTTCTTGCTACAAATCTTCCTCACCTAATTTTTCCGACGCTGGATTTGACCTTGAACTTATCTGGGCTCTTCCCTTCGCTTTGGAGACCCTCAACTCTCCTGCTGCCATTCTTTTATCCCATTTTTCCTCCTATTTTCTTTGCCAGGCTTTGAACCACAGAGGAGTTTGAGTCGATTCGCCCTCATTGTTTTGACAGCTCCTTACAGAAAATCAAATATTATTATAAATGACTTATTTAAATTATATTACACTCAGAGAAAAGTTGCTGCAAGAGTAGGTAAAGTTAGTCGCATAAGGGAAATTCCATTCACGTCAAGAAATATCCTTTTGTCATGAGAGGACATGTCTCTGAGTGTAATTATTTGTCGATTGCATCAATGATAATCAGGCTTAATGTCTTAATTATTTGCAATAATAAACAATCATTATTTCGTAGCCTAATCGAAAGCAAAATCATACAAACTTTACTATTTTCAATGATTTATTCACATATCAAGCACTCTTAACGTTTAAAAATTGTTCATGTCTTATTGAAATAAATATTAGGATGTAGTTGATACAATTTAATATCCGACAAAAATGATAAAAAATTAACTTTTAGATGGCCGAGGTGTTAGGCGACGGGACAAAGCTACAAGAATATAATAGGAAGTTACATCAGGAGTTCGACACCCGGCGTATGTACAAGAGATTTTCGGAAACACATTTCTTCATTTTTTTTGTACAGAAACTTTGTTTATATTTTTAATTAACGGCAAAATCTACATATCGGGCTTTTGTAGCATAACAAATAATTATATTATTTAACCCGGCGTCATGGGGGTTCGGTCTGTAAGAACCGGCACATTTTATTTTGCTTCAAGTTCGGTTACTATGCGTGCGACGTTGCTGTTCTTCTCAGTAGCTGGAGCTGCTGAGTCGTTCTAAGCGTTGCAGGTAACACATTAGTCTAGTGGCGACCGCACTGAGAGTTACACGTGCACAAAGTTGAAAAAGGTCTTGAGATCCATCCCTGCATTTGGTGTAACAATTTTGCGCCATTGTGTATACACATGATTTCAATTCTTTACAATGTACACTGACCCTTCACAAATTTTCGCAGAAATGCTTCTGCCCCCCGCCACTGCGACCCCTCTCGTCCATGCTCAATAGCAACGACTTGGAATGACCTCGAACGGTCATTATTAATATGATTAAAACATAATAATATATGATATTTTTCTTTTATTTATTTACATGAATACCTAAAAAAACCGGAATACATATTACCTTTTTTATTAATACAGTACTGGTATAATTCAAATGTAATAATCGGGTCTATATGACCCACCCCTACGTCCGTGTAACACTTTTCCACTCCCATGACGCCGGGTTAATTATTAATAATTTTTTATCAGAATAGCCGATCTGTCTAGAAACTAGTCGATCCGGAACGCTCCACGGATTCTGTTGTAGGAGGCGATAACATACGATTGATGTGGGAGTCATCTGTTTGGGCTGTGATTGTTAATTTCGTATGGCTCAAGATTTTAAAATGGTTTGTTCTATGGTTATTCAGTGGCCATTTGTGGAACTAGTTATCTAAGTGTGTGGCGGCGTTCGGAACTTATTATCTGCCGCTAGCTGGACAGACTGGATAGTGTAAAGGGTTAAAAATGAAAAGGCATGGTGGTTTCGAATTAAAATTTTGAAAATAATTAAATCCTAGGGTTAATTGATGATTATTCATTTAAAATTATATTCACATATCTTTACTAGACCATGTGAGTGATGATACAAAATTTTGTATTACTAGAGTGAACACTGAATTCCATGTGAAGACATGTGTAATCCTACGAGTGATGTATGATATTCTGTTCGAAATCACCATGTTATGAGACTGTATAGCCCCCTGAAAAGTGAGTGAATGAAATTTTCTAAAATAATCAAATCCTAGGGTTAATTGATGAATATACATTTAAAATTATATTCATTGATCTTTATTAGACCATGTGAGTGATGATACAAAATTTTGTTTTTCTAGAGTCAATGAGTCAGCAAAATATACTGAAATTTTCGTAAACATAAATATTTTTTACCATATCATTCTTGTTTTTGTGTACAATGAAAGTAAATTCAAGACGTGTGAAGAACTGGCACCAAAGTGGCATCACAATTCCCCTTCCACCCAATCAAGCGTTTGCGGTATAAATATAGCTGGCATTCTTCTAAAATTTCATTAGTTACACCACAATTTACAAAAATCAGTTTGTCTTATTTGAAAACATGTGGTTCTTCCTTGCTGCTCTACTTTTTGCGTCGGCTGTCCTTTTTGGTAAATATGAATAACATGAATCATCAAAAAATTTCTTCGTCTCGTTCTAGAAATATCATATATTTATAAATTCTTGGTTAAAAATTCAACTCTTTTATTAAAAATTAGTCTGATTCTGACTGTATAGTTGCATACGTTCTGTTTACTTTCGGATGGTCTGGATTTACCACTGTCCAGTGTGTTATTTTTTCTCATTAAAAATAACTATTTATATAAGAGTAACAATTTTGTTAAAAATGGTTAAAACCATTTGGTTGTCAATGCAAACTTTAATAAATGATTCATTTTTTTGTAAATTCAACTAATATTTGTTTTAAAATTTGTCTGGCTAGGTCAATAATTCAACAATATTGTAGTCCAGACATCAGGTCAGAAAAATGGTGCGAATCTTGTAATTTTGAAAGGAGTCATTTTTTCTCTCAATTCCTTCATTGGTGGGTGCATAATAAGGGGTCAGGTTCTGTGAACAGGATTTTGTCCCGGAACACGGACATTTTTTTGGCAAAAGGTACAAAATATCACATGGCATGGATTGGAAATAAATATTTAATCATTTTCAATAAATAAATAAGTAATTGTTTGAATAAATAAATTTCCATCATATTTTATTATAATCAGCAAAATACCAATCCACTATTAAAAAAACTTGTGTTACATTTTTAATGCATTATTGATAATGATTTCTACTTGTCATATTCATTTCTTTGAGATATTCCAAAATCTAGGTCTAGGTCTGTAGTACAGACCTAGACCTAGAGCTCTGTACAGTCAGCCTCCAAAGTTTTACAGAATACAGTCAGTGTAGAAATGTCCGTGACATAAAATTACATACTCAGATTTTGGACAGAATCAGGAAAACTTATAAAAACGAGAAATTATTATAAATAATACATTGAAAATGTAACACAAGTAGTTCTACTAGTGGATTGGTATTTTGCTGATTATAATAAACCCCCCAACAGAAATTGCAGTAAGAAATATCAACTACTGCACATTCTATTGGTTATTGGAATTTATTTATTTAAACAAATATTTATTTATTCATTCAAAATGATCAAATATTTATTTTCAATCTACATTAAGCGTCCCTGATTTTAAAACTCCTAAGGGACCATACTCAAATTATGTCGCAGCTCAAGAGGGGGGGGGGGGGGGTCGAGAAATTTGGTTACGATTTGTTCCAGTAGGGGGGAGGGGTTCCTTCACTTATGAAACTAATTTTTGCGAATTCACAAAAACGTTCTGCTGAAGATTATCTTTATAAAATCCAAGTAATCAAATTTTTTGGTCTTTACAGTCTTATAGAAGAACAACACATTTCAATTGTGGTGTCAAAATTTAAATATGATCAACGTTTCGGCTCGGCTTTGAGCCATTCTCAAGACCTTAACAAAATAATTTTATAAAATTTAATAAAAAGAACAAAAGTTATATAAAGAAAGTTGAAACAACGAAATGAATAAATACATATGGTTTGGTAGAAACTAAAAACACTACCTGAAGTCGAGAAAATTGTCGGAAAAACATTAATATTAAGCAGATGTAACGTCAATTATTTCGTAGTAATTAAAATAAAATTTGAAGTGAAGACATTCCAGTTTGAAAATCATGATATCTATCTTTAAATCTCTAGTGAGATATTAAAGATCCACATATGTGTACTACATTTTTAAAAATAAGTCGAAGATAACAGTTAATGACGGTGACATGAACATAGACTGAACGAACAGTCTGGTGTTTACAATAAGCAAACCTACACTGTTAAAAATAATATTGAATTCAATATACTCATGTGTATTAAAATTAATGAGTTGGTGTTTCTTTGTACGGGCTTTAGGGTCCAGTAATCAAAAAACTGTGTTTTTTAATCAGACGTTTCGACTCATGTGGAAGTCCTCTTTAGTGATTTATTTCTAAACAAAACAATTTTACATTTTCAGTAATATGATAAAAGAAGTAAATTTACATTTAAAAATTTTTATTTTTTAAATATGTTTCCATTAAAAAATATCAGTGACGAACAATATATAATTTGAGAGATTAAAATACAATTACGACTCTTTTTGTTTTATAGTTTTTTTGTTACAAGTACAATAATTTTTCTTATCTTCATATAAGTGAAGAATATAAAATATAATGTCATTAGTTTGTGAATAATTATAACTAATTTACGAAACATAAATTAACTAATAGAAGGATTACAATTGGAAAACGATGACCAATAATTACTAAGATGCTTTATTATGATAATGAAAATTCACGAATTTTTGTTCCCAATTAATTTAATTTGAAAAACAGTTTTATTTTTTATTTTTTTTCTAGTTATCCATAATTTCTCTAATCTCATCAGTTTTAATTTTGTATTTTCAATGTATATATTTACATGTCATTACTAACCTTATCGAATGTGTAAGAAAATCATCACATCACTATTGAACTAATGAAATTCGTTGCCGAACACTACAATTGAATTGAATATAATTTTGCGTCGTTTTTTTGAAAAGCACATCTTTTGTAATGAAAGTGACTAGTTACTCTTGTCACTATTGGAAAACGACTGATTTCTGAAGCGTAAGGGCATTATGTCAAAAGGGACCATGCGGTTTATAGTTATAGTGGGAGAAGTGCATATTGCAGCTCAGGCCTCAGAGTGCAGTGCGATTTAAAGGGAAGGTCGTAAATTTGCAATCGGAAACTTTCCTGTATTTCCGTTTGAAATTCTTGTTACTTAGGGGTACTGTTTTATTGCTTTGGTTGATTTTTAAAGTTCTTGGGAATTTTCCTGAAACCATGGACATGAGACTAAAAATTCAAGTTCATCCTGAATGCTGAATAAATATTTATATGTAAGTAGAAAATATAGTAGTTTATAAATGATAATTATTTTGGCGCTCAGACCTATATTTATTTATATTCAAAATATTTGAATAAAAATCAGACCAAAAAACAGTACGGAGTACAATCATACTAGCCATCAAGGAAATAAAAATTGGAAAACATTATTGTGAAGGCTTCTAGATAGCAGAAAGTGGATACTGAATCGTTTATTGTGTGGTGACTATCATCACACTCGTTTTCTAGTTTTTCTGCATTTTCGTGTATTTCAGTCTAGTTGTAAAATGTAAATTTATCTACCGTTATATATCTTCTGACTATATTCACAGTTTTCTAAATTCTGTTCAGTTTTCACTGTTAGAGCATTTATTATATTTGTATTCACATTGGTATAGCTTAAGCCTTGGAGGGACTGCAATCTTCGGATTAGCCGACCATTTAGCTCGACACCCAGAGGGTGCAGTACAGATGTAATTTTACAGTTTTACGAATTTATTGTCTGTTTTCGAAAGTCTTAACATCTTCCAAATTTTCCACTCTCCGCCTACACTTTCCCCTCTACCTGTGTACTGCGTTTCCCTCTCTGCTAATTTGAGAATCTGAGCTTGTAGCGGAGTTCAGTTACCTTCCGTCCTTCCGCACGTACACTTCAAAAATAAATCGCCTTGTTACTCAGAATCGAATTTCAAATTCTTTTGCTACCTAGTTCACATCACAGACGCAACAACCGAAGTGGTGACCCCGACGTCATTTATTGGGAAAATCGCGTGTGATCTGTGATAGAAACATCAGTAAATAGCAGTGCATTAAATACTGGTGCAGAAAGTGTAGTGGGAAACAGTTTTGATTGTCATCAAGTGAGTGACTAAAGACGAAGACAAATTTACTGCAGTTACACAAGCCCTCGAACCACGGACAGTTAAAGAAGTGCGTGATATAATTGTTAACCCACCAGCGGAAAATGCATATGCGACCCTCAAAGAGCAGCTGATTAAGTGATTAAGTTCTTCGCAAGAAGAAAAGACGCGCCGTCTGTTGGAAACGGAAGTGATAGGAGACAAAAAACCTTCGCAGTTCTTACGAAATCTACTAGGATTAGCGGACTCTTCGGTTCCGGATTCAATGCTGCGTACTCTGTGGTTCAGCCGTCTACCATCTCACATCCAACCGATCCTGGCAGCACAAAAGGATTTGGCGTTGGATCGCGTAGCAGATTTGGCTGATTCGATCATGGATCTGTCAGGAAATCGTTCCAATCATCGACTAACTTGAGTACTCGGAATGCAGTTGCAGCGACATCGGTTCCCGAAAATGATCTGGTCGAGCAATTTAGACGGGTTATGTTGCCGATAACTCAGGAGTTGGAGAGTTTAAGATTAGAGGTTTCGCAAACCCGAAATACCAGACCCCAATTCCGAGGAAGATCGCGATTTCGTGTACGCTCACAATCGCGAGGAGGTTACGCAGGCACAGGAGTATGCTGGTATCATAGCAAGTACGGCCCGAATGCAAGGAAATGTACGCAACCATGTACATACAGCGGAGGAAGCTCGACAGGAGCGTGCAATAATACCAACGCGGGAAACTTAACGGGCGGTCGTTAATCGCGGCAAACGACCTAAGCCCACCTACCTCGTCGTGCCGCATCTTTATCAAGGATTCCTCATCAAAGATGCGATTTTTAGTGGACACCTGTTCTGACTTGTGCGTTTTTCCTATTTCCGGGTTACGTGAGCAACGTGAAAAATCGCGATACAAACTTTTCGCGGCAAATGGATCAAAAATTGCGACCTATGGCACAACGATAATGAATTTGAACTTTGGACTTTGGCGCGATTTTGTGTGGAAGTTAGTGGTAGCTGATGTCACACTTCCAATTATCGGCGTAGATTTTTTAGCTCACTATGGCCTTCTCGTGGACGCGAAAAATAAAAAACTGATTGATTCAGTCACGTCACTTTCGGCGTGCGGAGAAGCTGTAACGGTGAACACATTAAGTGTCAAGATCATCACCGGCTCTTCACAGTTCCACGACCTTCTGTCAAGATTCCCGGATATCGTTCGACCTGATGGGGCTTCCAAGCTTAAAACAAAGCACAGCACAGTCCACTATATAAAAATAACTCCAGGACCACCAGTCGCGCACAAACCAAGGCGGCTAGCTCCCGATGAACTTCAGGCTGCAAAGAGAGAGTTCGACGCTATGTTGAAACTTGGAGTCGCCAGATCATCGCAAAGTTCTGGTCATCCCCTCTTCACATGGTACCGAAACCGGGTGACGAGTGGAGACCATGCGGCGATTTTCGCGGACTCAACGAGAGGACGGAACCCGATAGATATCCCGTAATACACATACAGGACTTTTCACAGATGCTGGATGGCAAGAAAATATTCTCAACAGTCGACCTGGTGAAGGCATCTCATCAAATTCCAGTGGCCGAATAGGACATCTGTAAGACCGCAATCACAACACCTTTTGGATTGTTTGAGTTTCGCTTTATGACGTTCGGTCTCCGAAATGCAGCTCAAACATTTCAAAGGTTCATGGACGGTGTATTGCGTGACCTCGATTTTTTCTACGCTTACATCGACGACATCCTGGTATTCTCGTCATCGTGGGAAGAACATATGCGGCACCTCGAAATACTATTTCAGCGCCTACAGGATTACGGTGTAGTGATCAACCCAGCAAAGTGTGTGTTCGGACAGGAAAGTGTAAAATTCTTAGGCTATCTCGTCAGTAGCAGGGGTACTCAGCCTCTTCCTGACAAAGTGAATGTGATTCGAAATTTCCCTCAACCGAAAACAGCGAAAGAACTAAGACAGTACTTGGGGATGGTGAATTATTACAGGAGATGTATACCTAATGCAGCTGAGATTTATGCGCCTTTAAACGACCTTCATAAAGGTGATCTCAAGGGACGTGCACCAGTGACGTGGACGGCAGAAGCGGAAGCTGCTTTCGTCAAGAGTGAAGAGAGTTTGGCACAAGCCACGTTACTCGCGCACCCTAGATTCACCGCGCCCCTTGCAATTTTCTGCGATGCATCAGACTTCACCATCGGATCAGCTTTTCAACAACGTGTCAGTGATTCCTGGGAGCCACTTGCTTTCTTTTCTAGAAAGTTGAGCAGCACCGAAAAGAAATATTCTGCATATGATCGGGAGTTACTTGCCATTTACAAAGCAGTCAAGTACTTTCGGCATATGGTAGAGGCCAGAGACTTCACCATATATACCGATCATAAACCGATAACATTTGCCTTCCAGAAGAAGGACAAGCAGTGCACGCCTCGTCAGTTTAGGTACTTGGACTTTATTGGTCAATTTACAACTGAAATCCGCCACGTATCTGGGAAGGAAAACGTCGTAGCCGACGCTCTCTCTAGAGTCGAAGAAGTTCAAGCCACATTGGACCTGACAACCTTAGCTGCAGCGCAAAAAGGTGACGAGGAACTAAAGACACTCAAGAAGGAAGGTTCTACATTACAGCTGAAGCTCATAAGGATACCCGAGACAGGTACATCGCCACTTTGCGACATGTCAACATCGACAGCCCGGCCGCATGTTCCAGAATCGTTTCGACGAAGGATTTTCCAGAGCATCCATGGACTTTCGCATCCTGGAATCAACGCAACGGTCAAAATGGTGGCACAGCGCTACATTTGGCCATCATTAAAGAAAGGCTGCAGAGAATGGACTCGGAGCTGCCTGGACTGCCAACAATCGAAGGTAACACGACATGTGAGAACCGTTCCAGGAGTGTTTCAGCTTCCTTCACAGAGATTCGAACATGTTCACCTCGACATCGTTATAATGCCAAGTTCGGAAGGCTGCAGGTACTTAAAGTACCTGTATAGGCAATTAAATCACCTGACAGGTACAACTCATTACAGGACGACAGCATACCATCCGTCATCCAACGGGATGGTAGAAAGATTCCATCGCCAGCTCAAAGCTGCCATTCGCTGTCACAGGGACCCTCGTTGGACTGAAATTCTACCCACAGTGCTGTTAGGAGTACGCTCGGCTTGAAAGGACGACCTTCAATCTACGAGTGCAGAGATAATTTACGGACAGCCACTGAGACTTCCTGGTGAACTTTTGAACCAGACGACATCATTAATGGCCGACTCAAGGTCAGTTCCAGATTTTGTGCAGACTCTTCGTGGACACATGCAGCAACTACGTCCGATCAGCGGGTCCAGACATGGTGAGAGGTCAACTTTTATATTTAAAGATCTCCTAAAGGCATAATACGTGTTCCTGCGCCACGACGCAGTAAAGAGACCGTTGCAGCAACCATACGATGGTCCGTTTAGAGTGGTCTCTCGATCAGACAGGACTTTCGTCATTGACATCCACGGAAAAAGTGTCACAGTTTCCGTTGAGAGGTTGAAACCTGCCTACATCCTGGCAGACAACCTGAGCAGTTTTGAGGACGACGAGACACAACCGTTGGAAATTATCATTGATAGACGTCCAGTACTATCCTCAGATCCAGCAGTTCCAATCCCAGATGTGCCGGTCCCAGATGCAGTGACTCCAGTCCAGGAGTCACAAATTCCAGACGTTGAGGTTCCAGAGCCAGTTTCAACATATACCGGCCTACGAACACGTTCAAGCAGCCGTGTTCGTTTTCCTGACAGACTACAAAGCGGATTCTCGTGACTTCATCACTGGCAGGGGGGTACTGTGGTGACTATCATCACACTCGCTTTCTAGTTCTTCTGCATTTTTGTGTATTCCAGTCTAGTTCTAAAATGTAAATTTATCTACCTTTATTTATCTTCTGACTATATTCACAGTTTTCTAAATTCTGTTCAGTTTTCACTGTTAGAGCATTTATTATATTTGTATTCACATTGGTATAGCTTAAGCCTTGGAGGGACTGCAATCTTCGGATTAGCCGACCATTTAGCTCGATACCCAGAGGTTGCAGTACAGATGTAATTTTACAGTTTTACGAATTTATTGTCTGTTTTCGAAAGTCTTAAAATCTTCCAAATTTTCCACTCTCCGCCTACACTTTCCCCTCTACCTGTATACTACGTTTCCCTCACTGCTGATTTGAGAATCTGAGCTTGTAGCGGTGGACAGTTTCCTTCCGTCCTTCCGCAGGTACACTTCAAAAATAAATCGCCTTGTTACTCAGAATCGAATTTAAAATTCTTCTGCTACCTAGTTCCCATCACAAACGCAAAAACCAAAATTTTTTTTTAAATAAAGCCTTAAAAAAAGAGGAAAGTTTTTGAATGTCTGTTCTTTGATTGACAGCATTACGTTCACTTGCAATGTGAATCATTTCTAGTAGCATACGTTTCCTGTAATTATCAGTTTTATCAATGACTTTAGTCTGTTGGAAATTGAATCTGTGGTCTTCATACCAGGAATGTTTAGTTAATTCGGTCCATTTAGAAGATGGTTTATAGACGTCTTTTGTGTGTTCATGTATTCTGAATTTAATCGGACGTTTTGTTGTGCCTATGTAGACGGAATCACAACCAGAACAGGGTATTCTATAAACTACATTTTTACCGTCAAGTGTAGGGATAGGATCTTTCTTTGATTTGAAAATGCATGATAAATCATTTACATTTCGGAAGGCCGGTTTTACATCGAAAGGTTTAAGAATGCCTGACAATTTTTCTGAAAATAAAAGTCTCCGATTTCAAATTTACGACCTTCCCTTTAAATCTCACTGCACTCTGAGGCCTGAGCTGTGGACATCGCCCGACTCGCATTTTCCTACCTGCTAAGTATACCCCCACCATTGCGCTACGGCCTACGCGTGATACCCCTAACTTGCTTTTGCCAAGCATATCTGACGTCGGATTAGAGGCGAACATACCTGAGATCTTGAAATTAGTATCCATTGTACTTATACTCCCTGTGTATTCAATACTCATTCATAGATTGCCTACTCGATTGCCTATGTATATTACTCTAATTTCGAAGGCTTAGAATTTAAATTTATTCAGCTTTGAAGCCTTTTAAATTCTTTTGAAACTTTCAAATTCCTGGAATATTTTATAATTAATACTTAACTATGATCAATTGTTTCAAAAAATATTTATTAATACATTTTTATTCATATTTGTGACTAATTTACACTTTCCACTTAATCTCAAGCTATTTGAGTGGAAGGCACAAATTCGTTGTACTTGAACTTCCGAAATATTTGGAAATTATTCATCTAATTTGTTAGTGAGAATATAAATTGTTATATTTTACCAAATGTTGTCAAACCTATATTAGTTATAGAAATATTTGCAGCAATTTATGTATTTTGTTGGAAATTCGTCTGTTTGGTTGAAAATTAATTTTGTTAAAAATTAATTTTCCTTTGATTTGAATTTTTTTTTATTGAAAATTGAATACTGTTCTCTAATAATTAACAAAGTAGTCCAACTTTTAAACAAGTAGTTGAATTTTCAAGGAAAAAAGATGAGTTCTCAACGAAAAATGTAGTTGATATTTTAAGCAAGAACAGATTTTTATTTGAAATCAAAAACAGCTGAATTGAATAAAAAAGGACTAATTTTTTAATAAAACAGTAAAATCTCAATCGAAGCAAATGAATTTTCAACCAGAACAGATGAATTTTTAACCAAAAAGTTTTTTGCATTTTTAATCAAAAGATAAGCTTTCAATAAAATAGTTGAATTTTCAACCAAATAATTAATGCTAGAAAGTTGCGTTTTTTTCTGAAATTTTGAACTATTTGTCGTATTTTTCACATAAAGTGACTTGATAAATATTTAAGTTGAGCAAAAAAAATTGTTTAAACAAATTATTATTGTTAATAACTATCTTCATCTATATTAATACCAGATAGCTGCGGTTTTTTAGAAATTTTTAACTTTTTGCCCACTTTTCACTTAGTGAGATAATAATCAATTGCATGTTTCTTGAATGAAAATGCAACTATTTGATGGAAAATTCAATACGAGAACAATTTTGTTAAAAATTGTTACTGTTTGGTTAATAAATTCAACTATATTTTGTTGAGAATTCAATTTTTCTTGGGTAAAAATTCAACTTTTTTTTTGAAAAAGTTATCTCTTATCAGGCACTCTTTTTTGCTTGAGGATTCGACTATTTTGATTAAAAATTTTGATAGAAACACTTTGTTAACAAACAATTTTTTGTTGGAGATTTATATTTTTATTTGAAAATTCATCTCTTTGGTTCAAAGTTTAACTCTTGTTTATGTGAACAATTTGATTTAGAAATAAAATTGTTTAAATAAACAAAAATCGTCCATGTCAAGTGATCACAAGAATTTTCGTGCATGAATAGGCATTGCGTGTAACTCGGTGTAATGAGATCTTTAGTAGTAAAGAAAAACCACAATAAAAATTTTTGAAAAAATTCCAAAAAATGGTTAAGATATGGGATTTTTAAATTTTTTGTACCTTTTTTTTGGAAGCATCATATCTTTGGTTCTAATTAGCCGATTTAGCTTTTTAAAGTATGAAATTATTTGTAATAAGACGTACTTTCACATAACCGTGAATCTTAAGAAATTTGTCTACTCTTTTTAATCATTCCAATATTCTTGAAAAACTTATAAACTTTGTTCAAAATCTTCAAAAAATAACATTTTTTTAATTATTTCAAATTTTAAATTATTTTGAATTTTTTTCAAATCTCTTAAACCTTTTAAATATCTTTCAAAATGATTCGAATTTTTACTAAAATTTGTAACTAGAACAGTTGAATTATCACCAAAAAAGTTAATTTTCAACCAATAAAGATGACTTTCCTAGCGTAAGAGATGAATTTTCTACCAAAAGACGAATTTTTAACGAGTTAAATTAAATAAAACAAAACGATTTTTAAAAAAAGTTGAATCCTTAGAAAGATGAATTTTCAATACAAACAGATGAATTTTAAACAAAATACTTGAATTTTCAACTAAAAATAGAATCGTTACATTTTCTGTTGAAAAAGTAATTTTCAACATATAAAAATTAATTTTCAACTAGTCGTATTTAACCAAAAAAGACAAATGTTTAAAAAAATGAATTTGAGAAAAAAGTTAAATTTTCAACCAAAAAGGTGAATATCACATAAAAACAGAATTTTTAACAAAGTATTTCAACTTTCAACAAAAAAAAAGGTAAATTTTCAACAGAAACTATTAATTTTCCACCAAGACATTTAATTTTCTACAAAAAAGATCAATTTTTAACAAAATACATTAATGGTTAACAGGATTGTTCAATTTTTGAGACAAAAAGACAAATTATCTCCAAAGCAATTGAATTTTCAACCCTAAAATATGATTTTTTTAACAAAAAAGTTTATTCCTCACCAAATAGTTGAATTTTTAACCAAATAGTTAATTTTTAATCAAACAGTTAAATGTTGCACCAAAAGTTATGAATCTTGAGCAAAAAAATTAATTTTCAACAAATTTTGTAATTAAATAGGTCAGTTTTCAAGAGTATAGCTAAACTTTGAACCAAATAGATGAATTTTCAAATAAAAATATAACTCTCCAACAAAAAATTGCTTCTTAACAAAGTGTTTCTATCAAAATTTTTAAACAAAATAGTCGAATCCTCAAGCAAAAAAGAGTGCCTGGTATAAAATAAGTTTTTCAAAAAAAAGTTGGAACTTTTACCAAAAAAAAAATTTCAGCTTGACTTTTCAACAACAAAATGTGAGTTTTAAAATGCGAAGTAGATTTTCTATCAAGATACTGGAATTTTCAATCTACGAACACGATTTTTCAACAAAAACGTTAAATTTTCAACAAAATATAGTTGAATTTATTAACCAAACAGTATCAATTTTTAATAAAATTGTTCTCGTGTTGAATTTTCTATCAAACAGTTGCATTTTAATTCAAGAAACATGCAATTGATCATCACTAAGTGAAAAGTGGGCAAAAAGTAAAAAATTTCTGAATAAACCGCAACTATCTGGTATTAATATGGTAAAGATAGTTATTAACAATAATCATTTGTTTGAACAATTATTTTTGCATAACTTAAATATTTATCAAGTCACAAGATATCTAATAATAATTTTTTTTGTATTTAATTTCATTTTATGCGTCTCCGAAACTAAAAATCTTCAAATTTTAGAGTAATAAACTACATCGGAAATTATTTCTAAACATTTCAACATTCTCAACTTGCTTTAAGATGTTTCATCTTTAAATTTTTTCAAGAGTATTTATTTTTAATAGTCTGCACTTGAAACGTGTACCTAATTCATTCATAAATAATTCATTTGAATGGAATATGAAAAATAATAGAAAGTGTTTACAAAAATAAAAAATAAAGTAGGTATAGGTACAACGAAATCTTTTCACAATCTATATCTTCCAAAGTTCTATTGAACTCTTTAAGCCCCCATTAAAAATTGCGTAAATCCCTTAAAATGTTTGAAATCGTTGAAAATTTCTTGGAAATGTTTTAATTTTTTGAAAATGCCTTGGAATATTTTAAAATACCGTGAGATATTTAAAATCTTTAGAAATTCCTTAAAACTTTTCAAACCTCTTTTTAATTCCTTGAAAGCTTTAAAAATATCCTTTAATCTCTAAAATCCTTTGGAATTACTTTAAATTATTGAAAGCTATTACAAAGTCCTTGGAATCTTTTAAAATACCCTGCAATATTTTAAATTGTTTATAATCTTTTGAATTCCCTTGCAACATTTAAAGCTCTTAAAACTTCTTTTGCATTTTTGAAAATACTCTAAAATTTATAAAGTAATAAATAAATATATATAAATCAATTATATATATGTATATATATATATATATATATATATATAGAAAATAATATAAAGTATTTTTAAAAATAAAAAATTAAGTACGAAAATTAGTAAGTAATAATTAATATACAACTATTGAAGGATGAAGAAAAATAACTTTTTTCCGGAATATAATTCTTTTAATATACATTATATACACATCTTACGTGTCATACATCAAATTTACAAGTCTGATCGCAGTGAATTTAGTCATTACTGCCCTTTAAACAGAATAATCTTCCCGTAGAGTTGTCTGACACTTTGGGATTTGTCTACAATCCGAGAGCAGTTATAATTTACACGCACCTTCAAATACTTAGCAACAACTGCTCTCGCGAGATGCAAGGCATGATTCTCAATTGGAGCCTGATCATTGGAATGGTCCTTCATTTGTCCTTTATTTGTCTTTCAGGACTTCATTTATTAGGAAAGCTTCGGAAAATCTTTCTGAGAGATAGTTTCCTCCCTCGTCTCCACCACTTTCCTTTAATGCCTGATTAAAGACCTTTTCAGCTTGACTTTGGAACATTTCCTTTTAAGACCTCGACACAATCTGCGCAGTTCAATTTATTACTTATAGACCTGACTACAAAACCAGCAATGTTATAATCTCAAAAAAAGCAAGTAGGAACTTCTCAGTTCATGACCTATCATAACCTATCGAGCTTCACTAAGTTTGGTAGGTTATGTATAACTTAACGCCTTTATACGATAATGTCGCACGGTTTCATTAAGTTTATTAAGTTGCTTTTACCCGTTTCTTTATATTTAACATATATTTAGGTTTATTTAATTAAAAAAATTAATTATTTATTACTTACATGTGAAACGTAACCTTCCAAGCTTTCTTCTTACTCCTCCTTCCTGTATAATTATTGCAAACAGGAACTACACAATTCACCATTTTTCCTCTTGTCGACTTCTTACAGTTCAACAAGAGAAAATAAATGCAAACTTGTAAAAAAAAGCAATGTATACAATAACTTTCGTACTTCGCACGATTGCAGATACACA
>CAKNXH010002147.1:158875-185948 GCA_932178445.1 Andricus quercusramuli | reverse complement strand
CGGCCTTCCCCTCTGAACTACTCAACCCCGCAACGACATGCCTAGTCCCCTACCTTCCTATGTCCATGCAAAAGGGACAACAGCTCAATTTTACTGTCGGGAATCACCGTAATAAAGTTTACGATTCTATTTACAATGTCCAGTTTAAACATCTCAGGTACGCTAGCTTTCCAAGATATAATCCAAGGCGAGAAGAAGCAAGAGAGGGGTATCTCGCGTAACCCAATGGTGGGGGTATACTTAGCAGGTAGGAAAATGCGAGTCGGGAATCGGCCGTAGCCTCCCTATTTTCAAAACATTAGAAATAATCCTTGTCAAAATATTGCTACAGTAAATTTACTTCTTTTATCATATTACTGAAAATGTAAAATTGTTTTGTTTAGAAATAAATCACTGAAGAGGACTCCTACACGAGTCGAAACGTCTGATTAAAAAACACCGTTTTTTGATTACTGGAGCCTAAAGCCCATACAAAGAAACACCAACTCATTTAATACCAGAGCGTCAATACAATTTCCCATTCTGAATTAAAATTAATATCTATGAAAGACGAAGCGAAGCGACTGGATACATTAATGAGGATTTGAAATATATACTGAAAATTGGAAGAAGAACGCGAATTCGGGATGATTTCTATTAATCCAACGAGGGTAATCCATTTTTGGACTTATATTCTTATTGTCCTTGTGATCTGCCAACATTCAGAATCTCCTGTTATATGCGGTGAACCTTTTCAAGCAATTCTTGCCAAGTGTAATAAGGGCTATAATGGAATCAATGCTCTTATCCAAGCTTCAACGTGCTGCAGACAACCTGATGGTTGCCTACGAACAGACGTTGAAAATCTCTGCTAGTAAGTATCTTCTTCTAAATTCTTCTATCTGCTTCTTGTTCTTCTTCTTCTAAAATTGTTTTTGAATAATACACCTCAAAATTGTTTCCTACAGTTTTTGACAAAACACGTGAAAAATGATTGTTCTTTTGCAGTCATAGGTAATCCCTTAAAAAAAGTTACAATGTGGATCAAAACTCAAATAGATATTTCATTTTTTTAAGAACGTTCAGTGACTTTTTCACGTCCGATTTTTCAATTCAAGCGCTGATTGTAGAAATAAAATATCTAATTCAGTAAATCATTCTACTTTTACTGAGTTAGCCTGCACATTATTGTGCAAAGATTTTGAAAAATGTTAACTTTTTTAAGTTTTCCTATCCAAAAATTACATGTAAAGGAAATTTACAAATTTGTTGTTTCTGAAAAAGTTACACGATTGGTTTTTCATGACACATTTTTTAGTACACAGACCCATTGTCGAGTGTTTATAATACCATTTGTAAATATTGTTTTTTTTAACTGTTACAGCAAATGGTAGCCTCAGCAACGACTCTCTTCTAAGGATTACACTGGTTAGACAGGCAAAACCTCGGAAATGAAATTGATACCCAGTGAGCACAGATGATGGACTTTTCGTTAAAGAAACTGATTTATGTTCCAGAATAGTATAGAGTAAATCATGTATAATTTACGTATTGTACTGTACCGAAAATAAACATATTTCAAATATGTATTGCGTTGAAATTCACGTCCGATACCAAAATAGAATTATTAAAACAGCTTTTTCAGAGATAAGTACTTTGATTCAATCACTATTAATTTTCAGGAGAAATTAAACAATGAACGCCAATATTTTAAAGAAAATTTACTTTAGATTTAAAAAGACTATTTATTTAAGAATTTAATTGTTTGGTTGAAGATTCATCGTTGTGGGTTGAGGATTCAGTGGTTCGGTTGGGGTTTTAACGGTTTTGTTGAAATTTTAATTGTTTTCTTGAAAATTTGACTATTTTGTTCCTTTGCTGGAGGGGGGGTGTAATTTTTTGTGAATTCTAATTCTAATCTATACTTTCATGAAAATCGAGTCTTTCACAAATGAAAAATAAAATATAAATTTCCCATTTACTCAGTCTTTTTTGCGCAACCGTTTCTGAATTATTTTTTAGTACACGGCGATACCACGCTGAAAACACCAGTTCTCGTAAGATCACTGAAATTAAGCAGTGTTTGGCGCGGTTAGTACTCGGATGGGTGACCGTTCGGTAATACTGCGTGCTGTTCGCCCGTCGTGGGCGTGGAGAAAATTTTTTTTTGTGTTGAAAGGAATAAAATGAAAGGAATTTTCGTTGTTTCAACTTTCTTTACAAAACTTTTGTTCTTTTTATTAAATTTTATAAAATTATTTTGTTAAGATCTTGAGAATGGCTCAAAGCCGAGCCGAAACGTTGATCATATTAAAATGTCGACACCATAATTGAAATGTGTTGTTTTTTCATAAGACTGTAAAGACCCAAAAATTTGATTACTTGGATTTTGTCGACAACAGTCTAAGAACGGAGTTGGGTTTTGGTTGCCACCAATCCAATATTATTGTTTATCTTTTAAGTTATTAATTTTAATATTTACTTGAGAATTTAGGAATTTTCTTGAAAAGATATCATTTTTCTTGCAAATTCAACTGTTTTGTTAAAAATTCGTCTTTTTAGGTTGGAAATTCAACTCTTTTCGTAAAATTTTAACCTTTTTTTTTTAAATTCATATTTTGTTGCTAATAGGTCAACTACAATTTTTTTTGGATGACAAATATTTTTTCTGGAAATTTCTGTTTTTAATTCAAAAGTTCACCTTATTTCAGTAAAAATATTGCACCTTCTTGGACAAAAATGCCACTGTTTTGTTGAAAATTCAACTATTTCCTAGAAAAATTACTTTACGTTCAAAATTTGTATTTTTCTGTTGAAAAGTCTATTAACATTTTTTTGGGTGAACATTTGTCTTTTTGAAATTTGATTTAAAAATTCGACTGCTTAGCAGAAAATTAACTTGTAGTTTACAATTCTTATTTTGGCGTTGGAAAGTGTTTTGTTGAAGTGTCATACTTTTAGTTGAAAATTTTACAGTTTTGTTGAAAATGTAACTATTTCGTTGAAAAAATTCCTCCTTTTCGATGAAAAATTCAATTTTCTTCGTAGAAACTTATTTTTTGTTAAAAAATTCAAATTTTGATCTAGAAAAGTCAACTGAAATCTTTTCTGGATGAAAATTCAACTATTTTCTTAAAATTTGTTTTTTATTTATATAAAAATTCATTGGGTAAAAATGCAACTATTGTGTAGAGAATTCAACCATTTCGTTAAAAAGTCATCCTTTTTGGGTAAAACTTCCTCATTTCGGATTTAAAATTCAATTTTTTGTTGTTGAAACTTATTTTCTGGTTGAAAATTCATATTTTGTTCGTGAAAAGTCAACTCAAATCTTTTTTAACAGAAAATTCGACTATTTTTTTTAATTTATCTTTTTGATTTATAAATTCATCCGATTTTGGGAGAAATTTCCTTTTTTTATGAACATGAAACTTTCTGGCTAAAAATTCTTATTCTTTGCGTTTGTATTTAACTATTATGTTTGAAAGATTTGGTTGAATCACTTTATTAAGAAATTATTTTTTTTTAAGAGTTATATTTTTGGATGAAAATTCATCTCTTTGGTTGAAAGTTCAATTATTTTAATGAAAATTAATCTTTTTGAATTGAAAATTCAACTATTTGGGTAAAATTTAAACGTCATTGTTAAATTTAACTGTTCGGCGAAAAATTCTTTTTTTTTTGTTTGAAATTAATTTTCTAACTGAAAATTAACTTTTGCATTTTTTTAAGATTGATCTTTTTCAGTTGAAAATTCTCCTTTTTTGGTGAAAAAGTAATCATTTTCTGGTTTCAAATTTCATTTTTGTTGGGTGAAAGTCCATCAGTTTCGTGAAAAATTATTTTTTGCTAAAGTCATTTTTTTTTTTGTTAATTCAATTTTTGTAGAAAAAATTCGTCTTTTGGCTGGAAGTTCTAACAATTTAGGTGAAATTTCCTCTCTGTAGTGAGAAGTCTTCATTTGTAGAAAATTCGTCCTTTTGATTTTAAAAAACTTGTTTTTGTTGTATAAATTTCATATTTTCTGATTGAAATATAAACTATGGCACTTTTTGTTGAAAATGTATCTTTTCAGGTTGAAAATTCGACTATTATATTAAAACTTTAATTATTACCCCAAAATGAAGTAGGTACTTGAGAGAAAAAAATGACTCATTTGGAAATTACCGGATATAGGTACCGGATGACTGGACTATTGATACAAATGAAACGATTTTGTTGGAAATTTAACTATTTTGTTGCAATTTGAATTATTTTGTTAACAATTCATCTCTTTTTTTCTGGAAGAGGAAAATTTGCACGAATAGGCATTGTGAAATTTTGAACAATTGAAATTAATTTCATTCATTTTCTTTTTACATAATTAGGTGTATATGCCGAATCTGTAGGAGACCCGAGTCTAGATCTTCCTCATCATTATCGGGCAGTGTTGGGGCCCCCAACCAGCCCTTAAGGGATCATCGAATTCTTCTTAATATTTATAATGATTCTTATGCAAAATGATCTCCTGATTCTGAATCCGTGTGGTATGTCTTCGGCAGATCGTGCCTTTTCAAGATATGTGCAATTAATCATTTTTTAAATTACTTTTTAATTACCGGCTTTCCATTAAACGTATTTCAGTTTTCTCTTTTGCATTTCATTATATCCATCCAGGACGAATAAAAACTGCCCAAACATATTTGCATTCCAACGAAAATAAATTAATATTTATTCATTAATATTATTATTGAAATCATCCTATGTATCGTTATACTGAATTCCTTATATTAAAAAATGGATACTCAAAAATAGCAGATATGATTTTTATGTATATGTTTGTCAGGACGCAAAATAAAAAATGTGAATAATAAAGGAAATAGCTTGGAAATGTGTGATATTTATTAAATCCTAACCTAAATATTTAGTGCCCTCCATTGAGTATTTTAGCATGGTCCATGATGTCACGTTAGGAGGAAATTTCAGGAAGGTTACAATACAACATAGGTCATATAATACATGTTTACATGTATTTTTTTGGAAAACATTTCTAAACGTAAAAGTAAGTTATATGTTTGTAATTATTAGTAATATATTTCAAGTGTAGAATACATCTGCGCAGTTATGTTTTATTCTTTCAAATTTTATTTAATATTAATAAACAAGTTAATCACTTAAAATACCATTTTAATTGCCCGAGCGAAACATGTGAGGCGAGTTAACCTAAAAATCACGAAGACAGGGCCCAGGAGTGGTAGTGATAATAACCACCGCAGTTAGGTGGCGCAAAAATCGAACGCGCGAAATTTAAATTTCATTATACTGTGCTATTATCACTACGATAATAATTCAAGTTTGAAACAAAAATAAGAATGAATTTTCAGGTCTGAATCCTCTTAAATATGTTGTTTGTTAAAGACTTTAGTAATAGATATTTTTTTTAGAACGTTTTAAAATGAGTAAAGTGTTTCCTTAGCATTTTCTGCAATGTATCGTTGTCTGAAAAAATACAACTTTTCAAGAAAAAAATCCTCGTGGCCAAAAAAATGGTTTAACCCGCAAGAAACTCATGAAATGTTTTTCTTATAGAAATAAAAACATAACAACCAAAAAGCTGAAAAAAAATAAAAAGGTGGGGTTTTTGAGAAAATCGCCTTTTAATACTTTCAAAAGAAGCGTCACCATTTTATATTTATTTTATTTTGTACAGTAGAATTTGAAAAAATTCCCATGTTTGAATTGAAGCACCGCAGTATGGGATGAAATAAAATACGACGTTAAAAATAACATATAGAACTCAATTATACACCGATTTGAGATTTTTTTTAAATATTGCAAATACTTGGTTGAGACTGAAGAGGAAATTTTAGCTTTCAATTTTTGTTAAATTGGGAGAAGGCCATTTTTTATTTGAAAGATTGTTATTAAGTTGAAAAGAAGAAACTTTTTTTTTTAAATCTTTTTGTAATTTAAATAATAATTTTTATTTCTAGCAATTTTTTTAAATTTATGGTGTGGGAATTTTGTTTTTCGATTTTTTTTTTAAATTGGAAGATGGCCTTTTTTTGTTTTTATCATTTTTATTAAGTTAGAAGAGACCAAATATAATTGATTCATTTTCTTTATGAATTTGGAGAGGCCATTTCTTCTTTTTAATATTTTTACTAAGTTCGAATTAAGAATTTTTTCAAAAATTTTTCTGAATTGGAAAACGGAAATTTTTTAAGAACATTTTTGTTGAGTTGGAAGGTAGGAAATTTTGGTTCCCTAATTTTTTCTGAGTTGGAAGGAAATCTGTTTATTTTTATAATTTTTTTGTGGTGAAGAGAATAAAATCAAAGGAATAAATTTTATACCTAAAACATTGGTGTATCTCAAAAATTGAGATATTTTCTCTCACAAACATTAGAAAAAATTACAGATCTGGACAAATATGTTATGTTAGAAATAAAATGTAAACACAAATTTCTTAATGGATTTGAGTATAGATTTCTGTAATTCATTAAAAGCAGATTTTTTTAAATTTCTGTTTCAGGTGAGCTCAACCTTTACGTTATAAATTGAATCCTCTATAAGTGAGTATTTTTTTTAAATTATCCATTCTTTAACTTATTATTTCTTTGCAAGGGTTACAAAATGAGTTATAAATCGTTAAAATCGCATAATTTTTTAAGCATTCCTATGAAAGATATAATATGAGACAAAATTTAGCAACAATAAAATTTTTGAAATTTATAAGTTTTATATATTTTAATTTACTTTCTTTCGCAAGAATATCCCGTAGCATAATTAATAATTAAATTAATCTACTCAGCAATTTACGACTTTTAATAATAAATTTGTTTTGAATACATAAAATCTTGAATATAATTAGGCCCATAGAATGCAAAATTTTTGTTCAATTGAAGTGTTTTTGTCAATATTATTGTTAACAAAAAAAACTAATTGTCAACCAAAAATATGAATTTGCAATCAAAATAAGTAATCTATAACAAACAAAATTTTTGTAAAGTAGTTCAACTTTCAACCCAAGAGTAGAATTTTCAACAAAAAATCTAATTGTCAATATTTATATTTAAAAATATTTCAATTGTATATAAAAAATAATTGAATGAAAGTGAAAAAGACGAATAGTCAAATTTTTAATAGACAAATTAATTTTCAATGTAAAACACGAATTTTCTACAAAACAGTTGAATTTTCAACCTGAAAATACGAGTTTTGAACAAAAAAGTTAATTTCAAACCAAATAGTTAAATTTTCATTAAAAAAATTATTTTTAACAAAAAAATTAATAAATTTTCAACCAAAGAAATAAATTTTCATGAAGAAATGCAATAGTTGATATTTCTTACAGAAAAAGATCCTGATTGTGAATGAAAAATAGTTCGACTTACCCAAAGAAGGCGAATTTAAAAAAAAAAAAATCTTAAATCTTAACCAAAACGGTTCAATTATCTACCAGGGAATTGAATCTTTAACCAAAAAATTGATTTTTTGTTTACAAGAATATTACTTTTTTATGCGAAAAAGACGAGTTTTGAAGAAAAAAATGTTAAATTTTCTAGCAAAGAAATGAATTTTCAACTAATATGATGATTTTTCAACTAAAAAACTGTATTTTCAACAATGCAGTTCAACTTTCGACCAAACAGATGAATTTTCTAGTAAATATTGTTGAATTCTCGAGACGAAAATATACGAATTTTCTACCAAGAAGTTAAACTTTTGACCAAAAGGAATAACTTTCTATTGAAATAATCTAATTTTTAACCAAACTCAAAGATTTTTAACAGAAAAAAAAAATTCTGAATTAAAAATATATTAGTCCTTATTACCAAAATCAAATAACTTTCAACCAAAAATAATCGAATTATTAACCAAATATTTGAACTTTCAACTGATAAATATAATTTCTGAACCAAATATGGAGTTGAAAAATGGAAAAATTATATTATCAGATCCTTGTAGCTTTTATTTATAGAAATATTATTGAAATTTAATTTATCTAATAAAAAAGTAAACAATTGTTTAAAAATATTCAACTTTATTATTTAAATATTTGAAAACAATCATCGTTAATTTTACAGAGTTTAAAAGTCTTTGTAATCTGTCGCATCAACTGTCCTTGTAACATATTGAACAATAAACTTTATATAAATATTTTGAAAAATATTCTGACACTTATCGTTAGATTCATGTATTTTGTTGATAATTCATCTTTTTCGACAGAATATTAATCTTTTTGGTCGAAAATTCATCCTTTTTGGTTAAAAATTTAACAATTTTGTTGAGAATTGTTTTTTTTTGCTCGTAGTTAATTTTTTATCTGAAAATTTAGGTATTCCATTTTTAGTTAGAACTTTATCATGTCGTCTTTCTGGGTAGAAAATAAATTTTGTTTGTTAAAAATTCAACTTGTTGGTTGAAAATTAAACTATTTGGTAGAAAATTCATATATCTTGTTAAAAAGTCGTCTTCCTTGGTAGAAAATCATTCTTGTTTGTTGAAAGTTCAACTTTTCAATTGATAATTCAAGTATCCTGTTCAAAATTTATATATTTTGTTGAAAAAATTCTTTTGGGTATAAAATTATTCTTGTTTGTTGAAAGTTCAACATTTGATAATACAACAATCTTGTTAAAAATTCATATATTTTGTTGAAAAGTCGTCTTTCTGGGCAGAAAATTATTCTTTTTTGTTGACAGTTCAACTTTTCGGTTGATAATCTAACTAGCTTGCTAGTAATTTCTCTGTTTTCTAAAATATTAGAATTTTTCGCCTAAAAACTTTACTTTTTTTCGAAAATTCAGCATTCATGGTAGAAGAGATGAACTTTTTTGAGCAAAAATCAACTGCTCTCTAAAAAATGTGTTTTTCTTCTTGAAAATTCTAATATTCGATTGAAATTTAATCTTTTTTGTTCGAAAATTCGGCCATTTGATTGAAATTTTCTGGCGTTTGGAGCAGAGAATGAAAAAGTGAGGTTATAATGCCTAAAAGTTACAGCATTAGGTCTGTACGTATCTTTACAGCATACTAAAGAGGAGAGTGGGCTCTTTTTGTACAATTGGTCACAATTCTGGATCCCAATTCTCAATCTATTTAACACTTTCACGCAAAGACGAACAGTAAATGATCTTTGAAATGTCGACGCTTTCTCGAAGTTCACTGTCAGAAATCTCAGAGTTGGATAATTCTAGTCGATAATTCTAGTTTGATATGAACACCTCACCCCGGTTTAAAAACTTTACGTAAATGATTAACGAGGTGAATCGAGAGTTATTTAAAGCAATTTATCCACATGACTGCACCGGTTTATCTACTGTTTACTGCTCGTCACTTTTACAAAGTTGTCTTCCTTCCGTCCGTTCGTTGCCAAATAATCGAACTAATCGAATAAATTCGAGATTAGCGCGGCAAATTCAAAGCTGTACAAGTATAAACTCTAAACAGATGAAAAAAATACTTACCATAATTAATACGAACTTGATAATTGTATATTTATTGATTAATTTATTGCGCCCGTAAACATACATTTTAAGACATATTGTTTAAATGAAATAAAGCTTCTCTGAGTATTTTCTCGTTTCTTATATTCTTTGCATATGAGAAGTTAAGTTTAACTAATTAACTCCAGATAAGTCACTAAACTGAAAATTAGTTGAATATTCGCTAATTTATACAGGGAGTGATTTTAAATTTGATTAATTTTTTTTTAACTAACTCTGATTTACAGAGGGAGGAACAATGGCCCCGACCAGGACCACAACAGTAGGTAAGGCAATTTTGCATACTATTTCCTCATCCGTTTTTCCAAATTCAATAATTTTCTTCTGATTACGGTAATCTTAAGTCTCATGGTCTACATGCTAGTATTGAGTCTATTCGCAATATTCTTCACAAAATAATTGGCTGATTTTGCCGTAACAATTTTAAAAATTTATACGGTAATTGGTTTCGACCCTCGGGCTATCTCAAATCACTGGAATATAATTGATACCTCAGTCCCCTACTGCATCCCCCTGCATAATATGCAATTTAATACCCACTAGAGACGCATTAAAGCTTAAACCTAACCAGAATTGACACATGGCGCGGATCCTTTAGGGAGGATTAACGAGATCCGTTCCCGAGACGTGGTTTTTTCATTTTAAACAGGAGGTTTCTCGAACCTCGATGCTTGCAAGGACCCAAAGTACCAAAGGGAGTAAGTGCACCAAGGTGAGGCATTGCTTCATCATAGCAACGTAAGTGGTGCCATTTATCTTTATTACGAGGCCGAAAGTTAGTGTACTTTGCGGTCGGTCCCAAGATTCCCTTGCTATAGGTATACATTCTGTGGGTGTAGGTACATATATATAGCTATACATGAATCGGGGGCCTTAAAAGTAAGCAAATGGCGCGGCGGGGCAGCATGCAGATGGGCGACCCACGCGCATTGTTGCATTGTCCGTAGATTACCTCTCATCGGGTTAACGAAATCATGGTTATGCTCTGCCAGGATCTCGTAATGCGCCATTGTTGAGATCCTGGTATCACTGGCAACTTGGCTCTCTTTATACCTACTATCGTCTCTACAGAATCTCGGAATAATGGTGTTCCGAGGGGCGTGACACTTGCCATTCTTTTTTCTTATGACGATAACGCCCTGCAGACTACCCAGTGGGCACAAAGATCAAGAAACGTCATTAGAATGTCTTAAGGGTGGAGACTTGACCGGAAAACCGGGAAAGATCGGGAAATGACCGAGAATTAAATTAAAAAACCTTGTCCTCCTAATTTCGAATCTCAAGAGAGAGTTTTCATTTTTTACTTAAACTGAAAATTACATTCTTCATCGCAATCCGCAGCTGAGCCTTTTTCAATTGTTGGTTAGCATCACTTTCGGATTGTCATATGACATATCTGTTCCCTCGAAACTGGATAACTTTTTCTGATAAAATTTGTTGGGCCCAAATCAGCAACACGTCATTTTGGAAGTGAACCTCCTGTCTTTAAATGGTGATTTTGATTTTAATGAATGTCTTCTCGCATTCGTAAAAAATTTCGATTTTTATGGATATCTACTAGCACCCTTTAATTGTGAAATTTGTACTTAGGTATTTCACATTTGAAATGTTCTTGAATAACAATTTTTTCAATAGCAAACATTTGTTAATAATTAATATTTCTTGCTGTCTAAATATTTGATTTAGAATGAATTCTATGAAATAATGAGTTAATCATTTTGATTAGTTAAAATACCCTGCTATACAGTATATTTATCATTATTCTTCATAATAATAATGAACATACTGTATATATGCTGCAGGGTATATGTATACTGTAGGTTGGGTAAAAAAAAAACATTTTGGAAAATCGGAAATGGAACTATGCTAAAAGTATCTTATGAGGACCCTGAAAAAGTCTAATTAATTTGGATACGATCGATAAGCATTTAGCAATGCTAGAACTCTATCTTTCGTCCGAATTTCACGTATATTCTAATCATTTATCAAAATATTTGAAATAGCAATGAATTCAATATCGACTGTTTCCACTTTTACAAAACTACGAAATAATACAAACAATTTTTTTAATGCAAATACAAATATTATGCTTGAATCGGCACAATTTTTCTATTCTCGAATCAACTTTAAATTATGAGATTGAGAAATTTTTCGCTTTAAAAATCGATTTTAAAAATATATAAATTACCATAACTTTCCTACTTTGTGATAAAATGTATTAATATTATAGGTCAATCGATTCGCCTCGAACCAAGGAATCTTTTATATCGTTGTATCAACTCTGAATTATGCTAATGAAAAAAGTTTTACTATACAAACCCCCGATTTTAAAAATATTATTGAGTCCTAAAAACATGCGAAACATATTTTTCGAAATCCTTCGGTCAGTTTCAAGATATGACTAGTGAAAATAAGGCCTACAAATTTCACCAATTTATCTGCAACACACACAAATCCTAACAATTGCTTCGAACATTTTATTGACATTTTCAAATTGAGGAAGGATCAATTAAATGAATGTGAAATTTTTTGCAAATGTTACCATTACAAAAAAGCTTCCTCTTTATGAAGAAGCAAAAACTAGGAATTTACTTCTGATTGTATAGCAAAATTCAAGTTTTCATTATTCTATAAATAATTTTGTTCAATTGAGAAAAGTGATTTCTACTTTATCTACAGTTTCAGGGCATTAGAGTGCGTTCATTATATTACGGATTACTTACTATTAAACGGGTTATAGATCTTATTTTTCATAGTTCATATATATTTCATATAATCTCAGTTTACTCTAATTGAATTATAATTCATTATTGTTCAGGAGTACTTATTTTCGTTGACATTAGTAAGTAGTTGTTCTCATGCATCCAAAGAGTTCATATTGCAATATGAAATGAAAATATATTTCAAGATACTTCATATTAATTCCATTCAATGCATGATTAATACACTTATTTTGTCATATTATTTAATATACTTGTTTGCTCACTTATTATACTCAATACACTCAGTTGTTCACTTATTAATTCTGAAATGATGTCAATATACATTGATATATATGAATATATATTGAATATATATTTGAATATATGGGTGTTTCCACGGAAGATACCATTTTTCTGTCACCGTGATATTATACGCAAACCAACACTTAAAAGTTAAAATACAAGATATATTGCATATAAATTTAAAAATTACAGACAGACTCGCTGAAGTAGAAACGAAAGCCTACAGTCATGACAGAAACACTATACTGGAAAGATGGAACACATA
The DNA here is from genome assembly GCA_932178445.1 of Andricus quercusramuli. Lineage (NCBI taxonomy): Eukaryota > Metazoa > Arthropoda > Insecta > Hymenoptera > Cynipidae > Andricus > Andricus quercusramuli. The sequence continues at coordinate 173,208 of CAKNXH010002147.1, read as the reverse complement.
ATAGTTGGAAAAAATCTCAAAAATATACGTGTGTCATATTTGTCACCAGTTGAAAATTGAATGCTATGCATGCTTACAGCTTTGATGCGCAATGTTTTAAAAGTTTGAGAAAAATCATGTTAGTTCTGTGGATCATAAGCTACTAAATTTTTTTCGCGATACATCCCAATGCAATTTTCATTCAATGTTATTTGAGTAAAATCAGAGAGAGAAACAGTAATATTATTATATAATATATTGTATCTATATTGGTCAATTATAATATGTATAATATAATATAATTTTTATATTATTACGTAACATCATTTTTCATATTTATTAGAACTTAGGAATAAGTAATGTATTCCTCTCGACTTCAAATTTTTCGCCTTGAGTGTAATTTTTTTCGTCGCAACACCAGGGGAGACACTGTATATACAATATATACTTGTTAAAATTTGTTTGTGTACAAGAAAAAAAAGTTGTAAAAAATTATTAAACGCAAGATTTCAGTGTTAAATCAAATTATCCATGTAATTTGCGTTTATATAATAAAATATATACTTGTATGTGTTTCTGCAAGTGACTGGTGCTTTTTTGTACTGAAATTAAACCGAAGATATGCCAAGCAGAAGCTTAAAAGAAGACTGAGCAAAATAGAAAAAGAATCATTAGCAATATAGATTAACCTTTACTTTCCTGTTATATTTCACAATACTTCGTTCTAAGAATAATAAGTAAGATAATATATTTTCTTCGAACTATTTAATTTACGGACTGTCATATTCGAAATGGTCAGAATATAACTTCAGTCTTGGAAAGACGACTGACCTAGATTTAAAACAAAGGATAAAGTAAGATGACTCAAAATTCAGTAATAAAGTTTCGAATTTCTCAATTAATGTCCCCACTATTTCTTTACAGACACTCATTATGTATTTTTAATCAAGAAGATGGTGATTCACACACAGCTGTAAAGCATCCTAAGAATTTGAAAAGAAGAAAAAACCCTCCTTGATCTTTCATTCTTGAAATATTATTCATTCAATTAAGCTTATGGACATACTAATTTAAATATTTTTTGCAAACTGCACGCATGCTCAAAAATATTGACGATGATGTAATATGCGTTTCTATATGTATTTAGAATGTAGGAAAAAGTTTGTAATGTGTGCCTTAAGATTTGTTTTGGAACTTTTTTTTTGAGAAAATGGCATTTTCTGTGGAAATGCCCCTATACTTTATGAGAGAGAGAATTTTTTCTCCATTATGAGAAACAACTTTTGCAAATTTGTTGCTCTGTGAGATTTTTTTCGCTGACCTAAGTTTGATAATTGAATTGATTCAAGAACAGGGAATTTTAGGAAATAATTACATAGAATTTCTTCCTTAAAATGGGAATTTTAGAAAGAATCATGATTCAGATCTAGAAGAAAGGAATTAAAAAAAAATTCCTCTTTCATTAATAATTGGACAAGTAGCAAAAGCGCGCTACGCGCGCATTGTTTTTGGACATCTCGAAATATACGTTTAATTTTATTTAATTGAAATTAATTTATTTTTTAATTGTTCAACTGTTTTACTTATTTTTCCTTTTGAAAAATTTGAAATAGTTCATCCAGTAACTGGAAATATTAAAATAAGCTAAATATCTTTTCATTTTAAAAGCTGCGAAGAAAATTCTCACATTATTTTCAAATTTTTCAATTTCATTCGTAGAGAAAAAAGTACTGTTTCAGATATCTACTTAAAATTTAAAACAAAATTTCCGGCCTCTGAAAATTATCATGAACTTTTGGAAAAAGTATATCCTAAACTGTCTCGAATTATTCGTAAAATTTTGAAAAATCTTTCAATATTAAAAAAACTGGCCTTAAATCTTTCAGATATATATTTATTTATATTTTTTTCATTTTACAGAATGAAAATGGAAAAATTGCTGTTAATACTTCCAATCTTTTTCGACATTCATAGAAATCTTTCGAAATGTATTAAAAATTATAAAAAAAATGTTTATAATTTTTTTAAAATAAAAATTGTTTGCCTGGAATCTCAATGAAAGTTGTTTATCTTCTTCAGGCCTTTTGAACTTCTCAAAAAGTTTCGAAGATTTTGTTGAAATATTTTTAAAAATTTATATAAAAACATAATTCTGTAATCTTTTCGAATTTCAGATTATTTTTTAATCCTGTCTGAAATATCTGAACCTTTTAAATATTTTTCCTTTTTTTAATTTTCTAACAAGTTTCTCAAAATTCTGAAAATTGAAAAAGATGGCTTCAAAATTTCCAGGTTTTGTTTTGGCAATTTTGGAAATTCTTTGAAATATTTTCAAGTCTTTCTGAATATTGTTTTGAAGTACATTTTTCCGAAAAAAAGAAAATCAGTTTAAATTATTCCATGCATTTTAGGAGATATTTTTTGTTATCATGAAACTCTTCAAAATGCTTAAGAATCTCAATAATTTTTACTTACGAATATTCCAAAATGTACACATTCTTTTTCGAAATTCTAGGAAATAATTAAAAATTTTCTGATATATTTGTCAATTTTCTCTTGAAATTTATCTTTCAAAAAATAAAAAGTTAGTTTGAATTTTGCCAGGAATTTGAAGAAATGTTTATTTCAAAATATCAAAAACTGTGCGTTTTTTCTAACTTTTTTCAAATGTTTTCAAGTTTAAAATTAATGCTGAATCTTTTTAAAACTTCTAAATTTCTGTTAAACTTGATCGGATTTCTTATAAATCTTTGTAATCTTGTTAATGTTTTGAAATCTTTGTCAATTTTCTTTCAAAATTAAAAAAAAATTAAGAATCAACAATTTTTTAGCCATTTTTTATCCCTCTTGACTGAAAAATCATTTTCAGCTGAAAATTCAACTCATGTTGAAAAGTCGCTTTTTATGGTTTTTGATTAAAAATTGAAATCTTTTTTGGTTGAAATATCAAATTCAACATTTTGGAAATTAATCTACTTGGTTGCAAAATGAAATATTTTGTTGAAAATTTGTTTTTTCTCCGGCTGCAAATTAATTTTCTTTATTGAAAATTTTACTAATGCTGTTAAAACTATTTTGTTGAAATTGTTTGTTTTCGAACATTTTTCGAAACTTTTGGTTTAAAATTTAACTATTTCAGTTAAAAATTTATCATTCTAATTGGAAATTGATCGCTTCGTTTGAAAATGTAACTATTGCTTTTAAAAATACTTTTGATGTGTATTTTGATCGAAATTAATTTTTTTTTGAAGAAGTTAATCTTCTTGGTTGACAATTCATATTTTTTGGTTGAAAGTTATAAGTACTTCTGTTGTTGCTGAACTTTTTTTCCAACGTTTGATTCAAAATTCAACTATTTCGGTTCAATTTTCACCGTTTTAGTTGGAAATTCATCACTTTGTTTGGAAATGTAACTATTCCTTTTCAAATTACTTTTTTTTTGTTCCAAGTTTTTTTAAACTGAAAATGTAACCATTCCGATTAAATAATCTATCATTTCAATCGAAAATGCGTCTCTTTAATTAAACATTAATTTGTTTAACTGGAAATATCACTAATCAATTTTCGGTTGAGTATTCATCATTTTAGTTGAAACTTCTTCAGTTTGTTTGAAAATCAATTTTTTTCGCTGATAATTTAACCATTTAATTTTTGGTTAAAATTTGATCTATTTTAGTTTAAAATTAAGCTATTTGGTTGCAAATTTTTCTTCTTTAGTGGAAAATTCCACCATTTCGTTGAGAATTCATGTCTTTTATTAAGAAATCGGCTTTTTGATAGAAAATTAATCTTCTTTGTTGGAAATTTAAATATTTTGTTGAAAGTTCGTTTGAAAATTCTTTTTTTTTCCAATTGAAATATTAACCTTTTATCTCTAGTTGAAAATTCATATTTTTAGTTGAAAATTCATATCTTTTTCAGTTCAAGAATTATTCCTTTTGGAAAATTTGAAAATCTGAGTTTTCACTTGAATATAAAAATAATTGTAACTAAAAAGAATCTCCTTAGCCTCTGGAAATTATTATCAACAATGTTTGAGCTGAAACTTCCTACTTTCTAGAAATCTATTGAAATTCAAAAATGTTTATAGGTAATATTTTAGAATATTTAATTTTTAATAAAGTATAGTATATAAACTTTATAGGTTAGTTTACATATTGAAAATGAAGTTTTCAACCTGAAGTTTGTAGTTTTTTTCTTCATTTAAATGACAAAAAAGTAAAGCACCAACCAGTCATAACTACGGGTTTCCCGACAACAATAGTTTCAAATTGTTTCGAGTGATTTCGGGATGGTTAAAAAAATAATCGAAAATGGCGCCATTCGCTTTTTAATAACTGTATAATTAGGCCTGTCATAGGACGTCTTTAGGACGTTCTAATGATCTCTTTTGACCTCCACGCCCAAAAAAACCTTCTTAAAAACGTCCTAAAAAACCTTTAAATTTAATGCCCACTGGGTAGGGGCTACTTTGCTTCTGACTCGATTTCATTTCTAGATTGGAGAGAGAAAAAAGAGGATCCTCATGCAACATACAGAACATATATAAAGCACTTGGATAGCATTGTTCCAACTACCATTTATTATTTCCAGATATGAGGGGATGATAACCGCCCGCTTCCTCTTTCCCCAAATCGACCTCCTAATCATTATCCTACTAGTCCCGCTGGAATAGTGGACGAATTGTGTTCAGTCGAATGCAATCAGTCGTTTCAAGTCACGACTTCCAGGGTTTCAGTTATGTAGTTGCTTCCGTTTGCATTTTCGATCCACATCCTGGGGGGTCAGATCTGTTTTCTATGGAAAGTGATTCTTTGATTTAGAGATTAAAATCGTAATTATGGGGTTCAAAATAGGAAGGAATTTGATGAGAATCTTGGAAATTATAGGGTGCCCCAAGAAGAACTTTCTACATTTTCTATAATTTCTTTCGAATTAAGACATTTTTTTTTTAGAGATCTGTTTTTAATTGTTTTTGACTCCACCCTTCTTATTTTGACAATTTGTGTCTTTTCGATGACCCCCCTCCTCCCTCCTCAAAATTTAATGTGATTTTAAAGCTGATCCCTCTCCCATTTTTAAATATGAAATATAAATTAAATTTTATATAACCGTCAATCGAACAATGAATAATTGATTCAAACTGTTTGATACTAGTATGAGAATACTTTTAATTAAATGATTAAATAAATAAATAATAAATTTTTAAATTAATAAATAAGAGGGGCCTTATTTCGCAAAATTTGCAAGCTTTCTTAGAATTCATCATCAGAAGACATACTTAACCCCCTCCCCCCTCCTAAAATTAGTAACGTAGTTTATGAATGGCCCCTAATCCGTTAAGTTTATACCTGCCGTCTAAGTTAATATTGAAATTATATTAATGTTCTCAAATGAAAAAGAATGTCGAAACAATTTAATTAAAAGTATTCTCATACTAGTATCAAACAGTTTGAATTAATTATTCATTGTTCGATTAACGTTTATATAAAATTAAATTTATATTTCATATTTGAAAATAGGAGGGGGATCAGCTCCAGTGTCACATTAAATTTTGAGGAGGGTGAAGGAGGGTCACCGAAATGACACGAATTGTCAAAAGAAGAAGGGGTTGGAAGTGAGGGGAAATGAGGGTAGGGGAAGTAGGGGAAACAAGGGAAGGGGAATGAGAGAAAATAGAGTAAAAAGTAATAAGGGAGATGAGTGTAAGGAAAGTAGGGAAAATTATGGGAAATAAGGAACAGGGAGTAGGGGAAGTCAGGGGAAATAAGAAAATGGGGGTAGGAGAAGTGAGTAGAAATTTTGAAGGGAACATAGGGGAAGTGATGATAAATGAGGTTAGGGGTTGCAGGTGAATTGAGCGGAAATGATGGGAGGGGAAGTAGGGAAAACAAGGGAAAGAAAAGTGGAGGAAAGTAGGGGGAGTGGAAGTTAGAAGAACTAAGAGTTGCCGAATCAGGAAAAAAGAGCGTAGGGGAAGTAGGACAAATTATTGGAAATAAGTGAGAGGGTAGAGGAAGTGAGAGGAAATAATGGAAAATAAGGGAAGGGGGGATAGAGAGAGTAAGGCGAAATGAGGGGAGATTATTTAGAGGAAGTGAGAGGAAATAAAGAAACAGGGGTAACGGAAAATCAGGGAAGGAGAAGTGATGAGATCTGAGAGCAGGGGATGTGAGGGTAGTGAAATTAGAAGAAATTCTGGGAAATAAGGAAGGGGAAGTAGGACAAGCAAGGGAAAATTTTGTTAACAACGTAGGAGGAGAGAGGGGAAATGAGAGTAAGGGATATAGAGGGAGTGAGAGGAAATAAGGGAAGCGGAAGTAGGGGGGATGTCGTAAGGGGAAGTGGGGGAAAATGGGTAGAGGGAAAGTAAGGAGAACTGAGAGGAGGGGAAGTAAGGGAAATAAGTTGAGGGAATGTAGGAGAATTTATGAAAAATAAGGAAGGGAGAATAGAGGCAGTAGGAGGAAATGAAGGGAGGGGTTGCAGTGGAAGTAAGAGGAAATGAGTGATGGGGGAGTAGGAAGAAATAAGGGGTTGGGATATAAGGAGAAATGATAGCTGATGACGTAGGGAAATGAGGAGAGGGGGCGTATAGGTGAAGTGAGTGAAAGTAGGGGAAATGATTTGAAATGAGGTTGAGTATGAGAGGGGATGTGAAGACTGGGGAAGGGAAGTAGGAGAAGGGGAATGTTAGTTGGGGAAGCGAAGAGAAGGGGAAGCTTAGGAGGAAGAAGTTGGAGGAAAAGAGGAGCTAATGGTGACGTGAGGGGTGGCCCAGCATGGATGGGGGGGGGGGGTCAACAACCTTATTAACTTCTTAATTGGCTTAATAAATCCCTGTTTTGAAGAATTTTCCGCTTTTTCTCCTTTTTTCTTTGTTTGAATGTTAACTGAATTAATAGAATCCTGGAAGAAACACCAACTATTTCTGGTTAAAAGTTCTTTTTTTTTTTGTTGTTGAAAAGTCTGCCGTTATATTTTTGATTCGGAATTTATCCTGTTTGGTTAAAAATTATACTATTTTGTTGAAATTCAATAATTTTGTTAAGAATCCAAGTATTTTCTTGAAAAGTTATCTTTGGTGGACAAAAATTTATTTACCTGATTGATTGACTCGATTCAGAATAAATTTTTGAAAATGTAAATTTAACTGTTCCATTTTTGATTAAATTTTTATTTTTTCAGTTAAAAACTCAGCTGTTTAGTTGAAAATTTATCTTTTTTAGTGAAAAATTTGAGTACATGGTTGAAAATTCATTTATTGTGTTAAAAATTCTTTTTTTTTTGTGGGAAATTAATCTTCTTGGTTAAAAAATCAACTTTTAGGTTAAAAGTCAAATATTTGGTTGAATGTAAACTCTCTTCTCTAAAATTCGTTTTTATTTTTTGAAAAAGCCTAATTTTAATAGAAATTTCATCTCTTTGGTTGAAGATTTAACAATTTTGCTGTATATACTCGTTCATTATGTCATTACTTCCAGTGCATACCAACTTTTCATGATTTGGTGAAAACAAATTATATAAATTCATTTGAATTCATCTGAACTCCTTTAAATTCACTATAATTCTTTGAATCAACGAATTTTTCGTTGTTTCAATCATTTCAGAAATAAAACTTTTTAAAATTTCCTAAATTTACGATTCAACTCGTTGAAAAATCTCAATAAAGATTTCAAAAAATGTTCTTGTTTACAGGGAAGATGGAGCCCACCATCTCAGAGGTAGAAACTATGAAAATGTCGACGTGTCCAACTGACAAGGTTCTATCTCGGAGAGACCAAATGAAAAGGTGCTAACTCGTGGAGACAAAATAAAAAGGTGCTATCTTGAAAGCCGAACTCTGGAAGCTGGAAAATCCCATATAAATTGTATTGGGAACACCCTCAACTCTGTAGCACTTTTTCATTCGGCCTCCACAAGTTAGCACCTTCTCATTTGGTTTCTCCGAGATGGAACCTTATCATTTAGACACATCGATATGTGTGTGCGATTCAAAATGTTTACTATCAATGTTAATTAGGAGTATGATTATGATATGTCCAAAACTACTTAAAGGAATCTCGTGTAGATTTATTGATTAAATTCTAGGTATACAGATTCTGAGATATAGGGTATCTAGTATCTACCAATAACAACAAATCCAGCAATGTGTTATTCACGGATCTATAAACCATGTCGGAATTTTCATGGGAAGTACGATAAGTACTCAAATGTTATATTCCATTATGTCAATCAGAGGCCTTGAATAATAATTAGTTCGAAACAATCTGTAAGAACACTGGCACTATGTACAAACATTACGATCCCGTAATTGGTTTTCTGTTGGGCTTACGAAATAAAGATCAAAATCAATCAGATGCAAATTACCTCCCTGTCTCTAATAAAGCAATAATATCTGATAATGAACTACAATTTTCTCAAACCTTTCATTTTAAATTCACTTGTACAGTTTTTTAGCACCATGCTCGAGTGGCGAGATTGACAAACAAGTTGAAGTTTTGAGACCAAAGTGGGCGACATAATTGGAAAGTAGGATTGTTAGTTAGAATATCGTGTTCGCTCACACGTGCTTATATTGGTTCTCGATACGTAAAATAAACCTGCCGGTATGCTCGCTTTCGAAGCAAAACATAAAATCGGGAGCAGTGTACCATAATATTGAATCACTATTCCTGGTGTTATTATGTGCCTCACGTAGAGCTGCTGTAAGAACAATGAGGCTCGAGAAAAATTAGTGTTGCTAATGTACTTCTCGCCAGCAAGAAAATCTATAATGCACATACCAACATTGAGCAACAGCAACCTTTCATGAGTTATTGAGTTCGTCAAAAATGCTTTGAGACTGGACGCTGAGTAGTTTAGTTTAGCACTGAAAAGTAACGGTCGCTAAAACACTCGACAGCTGTACCTCGTTGAGAAATGAACATGAACAGGCTGGCAATCATTGAGACTCGCGAGATACATGCTCATCGAAAATATGGTTCAGTGAAGAGTCAGCTGAAGAATCCAAATAAAGCTTTATTTGTTATTTTCTTTTCGTTTTTCATCAGATTAAAATAGCTTGCCCATGGTCTCTACTTCATATCTAGCTGGCATCAACATGCGGGGTCAAGGTGCTTCAAACTAGTAGGTTTTTATAATAATACAAAACACGGGAACAAGGATGGATTGTTTGATGTCATATTTTTACCACATAATCTGGAGGCTCATGCATGTGCAAGACTAGAGCCCTTTTTTTCGAAAAATGATCTTGTTGGTTTTTTTTTGTTTATAGGAGCACCTGTTTTACGATTCACCATGAGTACACTCCCAGTGACGAACTGCCCATTTCCAGGCGCAGAAAAATTCAGCATGTTTTCAATTAACAACAACAAAAATAAGACCATTTTTTTGAAAAAAGGGCTCTAGTCATGCTCATGTATAAGCCTATAGATTACACGGTAAAAATATTAGGATCAAACAATTCATCCTTGTAGCCGAATTTTTTATTATTCTAAAAACTAAACCTTCTAAAACCTTCTTGAGTGAATCGTTGCAAAGCGTTAGAGGATTAATACCATAAAAATAAGTTAGCAATTATTTATCAAAATAATTTCTAAATGTTGATTTGAAATAAATAACACTGGTTAACAAAATGAGGCCTGTGCTGAATTCATTTTTGAAATTCATTTTCTGTCCATACGCCAGGTTTTAGAAATATTTTGAGTCCATTTTTGTATTAAATCACACGGAAAAAAATGTGTTGCTCAAACGGCAAAATACGGAAAAATCAAATAAACATTTCGGAAATATATTTGAATAAAGTATTGCTTGTTTTTGAAACAGCCAACTGTTACCTCCATTCAAGGATTTTTATTCATATCTTTGAATTAACTATTTGAGTTCGTGAGTTTCAGATGTCATACAAAATCGAAACTTCAAGTACAAATTTTTGGTTGGTAAGAAATACGGAGAAATGAAATTAGTTGAAAAATCACAAAAGTTTATAAACTAGTTTTGCTATTAATTCCACTCATTTTTATTTCAAGTAGGTCCTTATAATCTGTTCAGTTGTGAGGTAGCCTGATAAATCAATTTTGAATTTCAATCCACAAATTTTAGAGGAATTCAAAAGATTTAATGGAATTTCGAAGAATTCTCCACAACAACAAACGCTAATATTTCAGAAGTTGAGTTTAAATAAGAAAGACAAAATTTTCAACCCAATAGTTGAATGGTAAACCAAGATGATGAATTCTTAACAAAATGTGTGATTTTTTCTACCACCTGATGAAATTTTCAATTTAAAAAGAATAAATTTTCAACTAAAAATAAAGCATAAAGGATAAATTTGGAATAGTTAATGGAATAAATGGAGTAGTTGACTTTTCATATAAAAAAAAATTAATTTTCCACAAAATACTTAAATTCCAACAAAAAAGTTAAATTTTCAAATAAATAGTTTGATTCTTTGAAAAATTGGAATTTTCAACAAACAAGTTGATTTTCAACCCAATAGTCCAATTTTCTACCAAAAAAAAAGATTTCAATGTTAAATAAAAAATTGTTGGATTCAACTAAAAAAAAACGAATTTTCAACAAAATACATAAATTTTTAACCAGAAAAAGGTAAATTTTCAATTTGAAATATCAATTTTCAAAAAAATAGAATAATAATATTTTTCAGACAATATAAATAATTCTCCACGCCAAAAAGAAAAACTCAGCACAATATTTAAATTTTCAACCAAAAAGTAGATTTTTCTACCAAGAACATTAATTTTTCATCGAAAAGATAAATTATTAACAAAACACACGAACTTTCAACCATTTAATTGAATTTTTAAACAAAAAAGAATAATTTTCAACCATATATATGGAATAAATAATGATAAATTTATTAATTAAAAATTTTTAATTGAAGAAGATAAATTTTTAACTAAAAATGAAGAGAGAGCATCACTCAGTAAAAAAAGGTGATTTTCGACCAAAGATTAAACAAATTTTCAATGAAATACCAAAAAGTTGATTTTTCAATCAAAAAGATTAATTTATCATCAAAAAGATAAATTATCAATAAAATACATGAATATTCAACTAAAAACATCAATTTTCTATCATATAGTTGATCTTTTAACTGAAAAAGATACATTTTTAACTAGAAATAGAAAAGATGAATATTCAGTGGAAAAATTGATTTTTAACGGAAAATTAAACAAATTTATAACAAATTTTCAACCAAATAATCGAATTTTCAATTGAACTAAAATTTCGAACCCAAAATTTTTGGTTCGAAATTCTAGTTTGAATGAAAACTCATATATTTTCTTATTAATCAAGAATAAAATTGTTGGATTTTCTTATTGGGTTCTATTAATTCAGTTCACCATTAAGCGAAAAAACGAGAAAAAAGGTAATTATCTTGAAAGCAGGGGAAAAAATATAAATTCTTTAAAAAAGGGGGAAAGAGGATAATAGGGGAAAGAGTGTAAAGTCTGATACATGAAAGTGATTTTCAAATTTATTAAGTTATTATTTATATGTTGAAGGACCATCTTCCGAAAAATTCGCAAAGTTTGTTAAAATTTATCAACAATTTATTTTTTTTTGCAATTTTCTCTCAGAATAGAGATAGAAAATCACGGTTTTTTCAGAAATTTTTCACTTTTTCTCCAACTTTCAATTAGGGTGAATTGAGACTTCATCAATGTTTACAAACATAATTGTTTAAACAATTTATGATTATTGTTAATAATATTATCTTTGAATTATGCTAGATAGTATAATAAGTATAGCAAAAATAATTTTCAAACAAATTATTATTAACTTTTGTCCGTTTTTCAATTAGAGTGAAGTGGCACTTAATTCAAGTTAACAAAAATAATTATTTAAACAATTTATTATGATTGTTAATAATATTATTTTTGCTTAATGGTAGAAAGTTTCATCTTTTTCTGAAATTTTTTACTATTCGTCTATTTTTCACTTGAAGTAACATCATAATTTTTGAGGTTAAGCAAAAATAATTGTTCAAACAATTCATTATTGTTAATTACTATGTTTAATTCCAAATTTCTCTTTCTCGCTTTGCACTAAGCTTTTTGTTTTAATTTAAAATATAACCTTTACAAGTCATTCACACAAATTATTTTTTTTACATGGGAAAAGAGTAAAAATAATTCTTTTAAAAAAGTGAAATACTATTTAAAAAATGATTCTTGTTGAGGTTCACTTATTATTTGTCCATAAACAAAAAGTCAAAGCAAAAATAAAGATTTTAGAAAAAAAGCATCTTTCTAGCATTACTCTAACTCTAACAGAATATCATTATAAACAATAATAATTTCTTTAAATAAGCATGGTTATTAACCTGCATCAATTATTACATCACTAAGTGCAAAGTGGACCAAAAGTTTGAGAGTTTAGAAAAAATCGCAACTTTTTAGCACTTATCTAAAAGAAGACAGTTATAAACAATAATAAATTATTCACACAATTATATTTGTTAAATTGCATTATTTATTACTTTACTAAGTAAAAAGTGGATGAAAACATCAACATTTCAGAAGAAACCGCAACTATATTACATTAATAATGATTAAGCTAGTTATAAACAATGATAATTTGTTTGAATAACAATTTTTGCTGAATTGAACTACTTATCAACTTACCGTATGTAAAAAGTAGACAAATGGTTGTAAATTTCAGAAAAAACGCAACTTTCTAGCATTATTCAAACTTAATATTATTATTCTTAATAATAAATTGTTTAAACAAATAAGTTTGTTAACTTCAATCAATTATATAACTAATTCTAGGTCTAAAGTGAACAAAAAGTTGAAAATTTAAGAAAAAACTGCAATTTTCTAGCATTCTATGAGAATATTATTAGGAATTATAATAAATTGCTTAAACAATTATTTTTATCAACATTAATGAACTTTTACCTGTCTCCAATCGAAAATTGGACAAAAATTGGAAAATTTCTGAAAAAACCGCCACTTTCTATCTCCATTCTAAGAGAATTCTTTCAATTATGGGTTTTTTGGTACACTATAAAACAGAGTTATGGGGATGATATTTGAAAATGAATATTTTATTCGTATCCTATGGCTAATTGTGAACAGAAATTTTGAGTTTCAACTCGATTCAGCTGATATTAACGATTCCGAATAAAATTCACAAAAACGTCTTTTTTTCTTATGGGAAATACGTGTTAAACTTCATAGGTCTTGCGCTACCTCTAAATATCATTTTTTTCTCAAAACAAAAAAATGGATTTATTTTTGTGCGGATTCGAAAAAAATGACGAAAGAAATGAAAAAAGAGAAGGAAGGGGATTCGTTTGCTTGTCTTCTCATTTTTCTTTCCTCTTTTTTATTTTTGTCCATGGAAATTTTTTTTTTTTCAAGAAAGAGTTTTCTTTTTTAATTGCAGTAAGAGCATTTTATGGTTGTTGTCCAAATTTGGTCGTTAGATTTTTGTTTTTATTTTCAGGAATTCTATACATTAACTTGAGTATCGGACGTTAAATAGGATTTTGACTTTAACTTCAATCTAATTTAAAATTCTTAAATTTTAAATAAACCAGCCCAAATTTCAAAAATAATAATAATAAACTAATTTAAACAGTGTGATAAGAGTGCTCGAGTTTCGATAATATTGTTTCAGTAGTATAGATTGCCTTGAAGGCTACGAAACGAATGAAATTGATAGGTAGAATAAACCTGAACCAGGATCCACCTGTGTCGTTCAAGAATTGAGTAAAATTTCCATTGAAGGTATTTTTTACCTCACGAGTACAAAAGCCTCTCCTGGAGCTAAAACCTATACATCAAGATCAAACAAATCGAAATTAGGGCCAGGTGGTTTTGAACACGTGATAAGAATAAGTCACCTGTGCAGTGAATAAAGCCCTTCTGTTATCCCCTGCACATATAGGAAACCGGAATCGAGTAAACATTATACCATGTTCTATATCTACAGGCCATAGGGAAAAAGGCTTTTATCTGATCTTGACACCCCTAGCGCCATGCCAGGGACAACGTCATATGAGATAAGATAAACAGTAAGAGTATCGCATTGGAATTTCCTACTTTCACACAGATGGCTCGTGTTGCATAGCTCTCGTTTCGAAGGGCAGGTGAACGACCGACTTTGTAACGCGCGAACGATCTTGACGGCCGGAAAGTACCTGAATATACTTTCCCTTGGTAAGAAGTATGGCTATAGGTATTATCTTCTCTGCTCTTCCGTTTCTACGGGGTCCGAAAGACCCCACAGGAACACTGCCGTCCTGATGGAGAAACTGCACAACTGCTTTTTTTTATCAAAAATGAGTTTTTTTATATCGTTGGATTCTTTTACGAAAA